>JABUQX010036294.1:17500-24216 GCA_015478945.1 Trachelipus rathkii | reverse complement strand
AATAATAATAATAACTAGGGATGTACCGATACCAGAAAAGAGGCCGATACCGATACCGATACCGATACTCTATTTTTTTAGGTGCCGATACCGATACTGATACCGATACTTTAATTAATATAATAAATACACAGTAATAAGATAGAACATTTGTTGCTAGGCAAATCAAGATTGCATTCCCTGTACAAACAATACTTAGTCATTTATATTTCATATTTGAAGCTGTGCCCAGTATATTTATTTTATAAATGAAAAATAGTACCTTTACAAATACACTGTAAAACATGGTTGTCAATAACTTCTTCTCTGTAGCTTTAGTTGAGATAAAACAAATTCATTTCTACCCTCTCTGTACGCGTAGCTAATTCAAGTTTAGCTACTAGCTTTTATGTTTTAACATGATTACAATTTACAAGAAGATTCTTTAACTAGCTACAATATAAAGAATAAAAATAATGAAAGAAGAGACCTCAATTAATCAGCTGAAAAGTCAAAATAAAAAAACGCTATTACTCAAACATGACATAATAAAATACTACTTTAAGATAGATAATATCTTTCAATACTCAAATTCAAAAATTCACAAATTGTAATGCTTTTACTAGTATCTGGCGAGAGACTGTTCCTTTTGGGGTGTTTACATACATTTCTACCTAACCTACACTATAAATACGCTCGCCTTCCTCGACTGATGAAGGAGGTGCTGATAATAATTATTTGCCTGCAAGCACTGATAATAATGAAAACCTTGGCCCATTTTCATGCCACCGCTTGAAAGGATTCTCTTCTGAAGGCAGCATCTCATGTTTTCGTAGAGCCTCATCTCCTCTTCTCACAGACTGCAAATTTGAATTATCTTTGCCCCTTGATGACTGTCTCTTCAGTTTTTACGATGAGGTTCCCTGGTGTGATTCCTTTGAAGTTGAATGTGATGTCAATGCAATTTCGGCCAGGAACTTACTTATCAGTCTAACATATCCAAATCCTCTTCATCTTCAGTAGGTTTATTTGCTGAAAAGCCACCATCGTCACTATCAGTGCTGTTGCCAGGGGTTGCAGATAAGGCGGCTTCCACTTCTCTGTCTCTTTTTTTTTTTTTTTTTTTTTTTTTTTTTTTTTTTTTGTCAAATGAGCAAGCTCCCCTCGAAGTTATACTATTTAATGCATCTCAGAAGTGACCACCGTCTGAGGTGCCAGCCTTGTGAGGTTTGAAGGTTCAAGGGAATTCCCTTATTAGAACCTTTTGCTTATACATTTTTTTACAGTTTTCACCATCGCTCACGGGCAGAACCCTATTCAGTGGAGGTGGTGTTGAACGCCTCAAAATCCATCTAACGCACAGATGAACACAGACGCAGGCTTTAAAGTGAGGAAGATTAAATTGAGTAGGAACCAGATGATAGAAGAGAATTCCACAGAACAGAGGTGGCAGGAAAGAAAGAAGCACCGCAGCGAACCAGTCTGGAGTTACTAACATCAACACAAAACTCATGTGCCGACACAGCACCCCTTGTGCTACGAGGGCGTCGTAAAGGTGGTGGTACGCGAGTGGATAGTTCCCTCGAGCACTTGCCAATACAGTAATAGAGACAAAGCTTCAACGTCGCGTCGCAAAGATAAAGGTCAAGTGAATTGTAAAATACAGGACAGTTTATAAGTCTTTTGGCCTTTGACTCGAATCCCACCTCAAAGCCGGATGAAACCAGAGCCCCTGCCCCCCCAGATGAGAGCAGTACTCCATACAAGGGCGATGAGACCCTTGTATAGGTGGAGTAACTGAGAAGAGGAAAAAAAGTCTCTGCACTCTAAACAGAACTCCCAGTTTCTTTGAGGCCGCCCTAGCAACCACTGTGATTTTAGGTTTTCAAAACATTTTTTTGTTTATGTTAAGGCCAAGGTTTTCAAAACATTTTTTTGTTTATGTTAAGACCAAGGATGTTTATATTGTCAACAGGAGAGACGAGAGAACCGTCGAAAGAAATAGAAAAGGTTAAGTGTCTTAGAGAGAGAGATTTGTAGAAGTTGGGTTTTAAAGAATTAAATTTCAACAAGCTTGAGACGACCCAACCCTGAAATTCTATCCAGATCAGCAAGAATAGAATCGGAAAGATTAAAACGAGAGGCAATTCTAGAAGTAAAAGAGGGAGCAGAATTGATATGAGTAGCTGAAGAATGAAGGGCCGTTACCGACATATGAGCGGATAGGAAAGTGATGCAGGTGAGAAGATCACTGATGAAAAGCAGGAAATAAAGTAGGAGATAAACAGAACCCTGAGGAGAACACCACTATTGACAGAAAAAAGTCGCCCCATCAACAACAGCCGACATTGAGCGATTTGAAAGAAAGACATGGGTAAGCAAAGAGAAGAAGGAAACAAAAAGGAGGAGCTTGGAGAGCAGTGACGCGTGTCATACCTGGTCAAATGCCTTGATACGTCAAGCGCCACCACACAAGTCTTCCCGTAGTTCCTAAGGGCGAAAAACCATAAATCTTTAAATAGGAAAGTATATCGTCAGTAGATCTTGAGCACCGAAAGCCGTACTGGTGATCGGAAAGAAGGGAGAGATTCCAGATGACTAAGAAGTGAGAGCTGAGAAGGGTTTCAAAGATCTTAGAAAGAATACAAGTGAGAGCTATAGGGCGATAGTTAGAAGGATCAGAACAGCATCATTTTTTCGGAATAGTTGAATATATGCGCGCTTCCCAACACTGAGGGAAAGTGCCAGGTATTGAGTCATAATATAGTTGAACGAGGTGGGGCCGCACGGAAGCACACTTTCCTCAAAACTCGGAGAGGAATGCCATCCGGGCCACTTGCCTTTCTAAAGTTTATAGATTTTCAGGATCTTCTGCACCCGATCAAATGAAATTATAAAGGCATAGACACTTGAGAGGAGAAGGAGGAGGAAGAGGAATACCAGACCGTCTAGGAATTCTGAGGAAAATAGAGGCCAAGAGATGATTGGCCTTTTTCAGTTGGAGGCATTAACAACAGAATCATCAGAGCGAATAATAAGAGGAGTAAAGGATGATTTACAGAAGTTATTAGAAATGTTTTTGCAAGAGGCCAGAGAGATTTGTCAGTAGGAGAACCGAGGAGCGCAATTTCGTTTAATGAAAGTCCGCTTTGCTCCTCGAAGAGTATCCCTTGCAACGATTTCTAGCTAATGAATAAAAATTGGCAAGAGTGATAGGAGAATTGAGAATTTTTCCACACCTGATAAGTATTGTCTCTAGCCTGAATGGCCTGGAACAAGCACGATCGAACCATGGATTTTGAGGGAGAAAAGATTTAGTCCAAGAAGGAATGAACCTGCTCATCCCGATTAACAATTACACCCCACTCTTATCGGCAGAATCTGAAGTAAGGTCTTAAGATCAAAAAGCAGTCACTCAATTATAATAGCGTAGATAAACGCAATGCCCCCAAATCGACCTGAATTGTAAAGTGCCAGAAAATCGCATAGGCAGGATGGAGATGTTGGAGTAGTATATTAAAATTAAGAGATATAAGGTTGTGGTTAGATTTACCGATAAGCGAATGTGGTGTATTTATAGAGAGAAGGACTAGTGGTAACATAGGTCAAGTGTGTTCAAGAGAATCGGTTGGGACGATCCGAAATGTGTGTGGGTTAATCAGTTGCCCCAGATCGTTGAGAATACTGAATGTGATTCCTTCAGCTTCCCTCCCAACTATAATACTAGAGGAACCCAACACCAGTTTGCACATTGAAATCCCCAAATAGAGGACCTCAGTATTAGGAGAAGATATAACAATCTCGTGAGAAGTAGTAAGGTAATCAAAAAGGCATGAAAATTTGATTCTGTTAAGAGAACAGTAGCAGAAGCATAAGAATATTGTAGTAGAAGGAAGAAAGATTTGGTTCCCAGAACATCGAAGTTAGGAGATTCGAGACTCTCGAGACGTGTTATAGGAATGTTTATATTAACACAAAGGCACATACTCCACCCTTTAGACGGAAAATATAAAAAATAAGTTATAGTTGGATATATTAAACGAGTTTAGAAGGATGAATTCTTAGCCATCTGGGTCTCAGGGACAAGAGCATAAAATTAGTTTAGAGTTAGAGAGTGTGTATTCCATGGATGAGTTAGAGTGCTTGCCATTGATAAGCGTTGGTAAAGTCAAAGAAAAGCCACGCTCAGTAAATCTGGTTATCATACACGCAATAATGCACACACACGCGGCCACGCACACGCAGCCACGCACACGCACACGCAATCACAAAAAAAAAAAAAAAAAAAAAAGACAGAAACAAATAGACAAAACCAAAGGAGAAATGAGGAAAATTTATTCGTACGCTAAAACCTAAATTTAAAACGATAAAACCCTATTTACAGCAAATATCTAAAATAGTGAATAATCCAGAAAGTTTAAAAACACTCACGCACTACAATGCTCTCAAATGAAATTGTACAAAAAAAAATAGAAGAGTTTCATACAAAAATTAGCTTAATCTGTATAAATATAATAATGGCTGTCCAAATAGGTAAATTTTACAAATACCAAGTTGAGAAACGCTAAAAATCTAAGTAAAGTTAAAAAGGAAATCGAGGAAAAAAATAACTTTTAGTACTAGCTATCTATATCGAACTAGATTTATTATTGAATCTAAAAGTTTTTCATAATTTTTCACCCAAAAAGTAAGAAGTATCGGCTAAGTATCGGCCATTTTAACCGATACCATAAAAAAAGGCCGATACTACGCCGATACCGATATCGATACCGATACTATCGGTACATCCCTACTTTCGACACTATTTATTCTTACACACGCTTCACTATCCTCATACATACTTTTGATTCCATTCAGAAGCTTACCACCAACACTATATATCACTAACACCTGCCATAGAGCTTCCCTATTAATCCTATCATACGTCTGTTGCAAATCCATAAAACCTAAATACAATTTCTTCTTCTTCCTCATTTTCTCAATCATTTGTTTCAATGTAAAGATCTGATCCACACATCCTCTACCACTCATAAACGCACCTTGTTCTTCACCAATCAGTCTTTCAGTCACTCGACGCAATCTTTCGGCCAAAATACCAGCATATATCTTCCCTACAGCACTCAATAAACTAATTCCCCTATAATTTCTAGTTCCCCTGACTCCCTTACCTCATATAAGTGGCAATTACTGCTCTCTCCTCCATCCTCTGTAACTATACCCTCCATATAAGCTTTGTTACACAACTTCCAAATCAAATCGATCATCATCTCGCCTCCATTTTTTATCATTTCACCAGTAATTTCATCTATACCTGCTGATATACCATTCTTCAACTTTCTCACTCTAGCCCCTTCTTCTTACTAATGACCTCATCCCCTAAATACCTATTCTTCTTGCACCATCAAACCCCACACACATTCAACACCATCACCTCCTGCCACTGCCAATGCAGCAGGCTAGATTTTCTGAAGTTTTCCTTCCACACTCCCCTCACATTCGTTTCATCAGTTACAAAAGCACCATCCATATTCATTATTCTAAGCAGGTTCCCCTTATTGTCATTCTTAACCTTTCGCGCTTCCTTCCAGAAGAGCTTCCTATTCCCTTGTAAGTTCCCATTCATCCTCCTTCCAAACTGTTCATTTACCTCTTCTTTTCTCCTATGTATGCACCTTCTGATTTCTTTTTTCCCTCCTTATATTTCCAAACATTCTTTCTTTGAAACTTCCATCTGGCTTTAGCACAGCCCAACCACGCTTACTTTTTTTAACCTCTTCATTCCACCACTCACTGTTGACATTCTTATTTCCTACTTTAGCACATCCACATACTTCCTTTGCACTGGTAACAACTGCTTCCTTCATTTTCTTCCCGATTTGTTCAGTTTCAACTTGTTCACATTCAACTGATTTATTTGCAAGCGCTCTTAAAATACTTATCCTATTAACATCACTTTTACTTCACTCTTAATTCTACCCACTTTCCATCCGTATCTCCTTCCTCTCCATCCATGCCCCCAATAACTTAATTTTACATAAAACAACATAATGATCGATACCTATTCCTAACCCTCTCACCGACTTAACATCCAACACATACCTCAACATCTCCTTCACCAACACAAAATCATTCATACTTTTCACTTCGATACCATATATATATATATATATATATATATATATATATATATATATATATATATATATATATATATATATATATATATATATATATATATATATAAATATATATATTTTTATTATAAAAATTATATATATATATATATATATATATATATATATATATATATATATATATATATATATATATATATATATATATAGTATATATATAAAGGGAATATATTTTAATATAGAGCCGGCATTTATTATTATTATTATTATTATTATTATTATTATTATTATTATTATTATTATTATTATTATTATTATTATTATTATTATTATTATTATTATTATTATTATTGATAACAATTTCCTGATACGAAGCAGCAACAACAACTCACCTAAAGAAATTGCCGAAATGAGTAAAGAGATTGAAGTTTCTTGAAAATATCGACGATGAAAAATAATATCACTTTTCTTTTATTTATTTATTTTTATTTATTCTTCTCGCTTCATTTTACATGTGAGAATATAAAAAAATGGTGGATCCCTTATGGCTATGCTGCAGGATAAAACTATTATGTTATTTAGTTAAAATATGTAAATCAAAAT
>JABUQX010036294.1:0-12500 GCA_015478945.1 Trachelipus rathkii | reverse complement strand
CTTTTCCCTCTCGGAATTTCCGTTCGCTTGAGGTGTCCTGACGGAAATTTCCACCTTATTAATCTTCCACAACCTACAAAGTATGGCAGAGGCGAGAAGAAAGGTGCATAATTGGAGTGAATGGCGTGGTTTTGTGAGTGGGTATGGTATTGAGCCTGGCCCAGGGGATAAACCCTACATTGACGAGATACCACAGTGAGGATCCGTTGCAGTCTTATGAAGCCCTAGTGTGGATTTTTCTCTGCGACGAGCTCTAACTTAAGGGGATGTTAGGGGGGGGGGCTTTCATTTCGACTTAGTCATGCTTTTCTACTTAGCTATTCCTTTTTCCGTGCATGTCACGCACACCTACCCCTCGTCTAGTGGAAAAAGAAGAGAGGATAAAAAAGGAAAGAATATATATATATATATCATATATATATAATATATATTATAATATCTATATATATATAATATCTATATATATATATATATATATATATATATATATATATATATATATATATATATCATATATATATATATATATATATATATTTTATATATATCTATATATATATATATATATTATTTATATATATATATATTTATTACTATATATATATATATATAATATATATTATTATATATATATACTATATATATATAATATATATATATTATATTATATATATATATATATATATATATATAGATATTATAATATATATATATAATATATATATATTATATATATAATATATTATATATATATATATATATATATATATTATATATATAATACATAAAAGAGAGCTTGGTTGAATGTACTAATTTAAGCCAATGGATGAGGTTTCAAAAGAAAGATGTTTGGATTATATAAGAAGAAAAAAGAAAACTAAAAGGTGCATACGTAGGAGGAAAAAAGAGTAAATGAACAGTGTTTGGATGGAGGATGAATGAAAACTTACAAGGGGAATAGGAAGCTCTTCTTGAAGGAAGGGCGAAAAGTGTAAAATGAGAAATAAGGGAATCTGGCTTAGAGTAATGAATAGAATGGTGCTTTCCGTAACGATGAAATGGATATGAGGGCAGTGTGGGGAGCATTTCGAAATTCTGCATACACTGCAGTAACTTGAAGCTTGTTTGATAGGTGAATGTGTGTGTGTGTTTGATGTGTGGGATGAAATAGATATTTTTGGGATGAGGTTCATGGGTAGAGTGAGAAATTGAAAAATTGATAAAATCTGCAGGTATAGATGAAATACTGGTGAAATGATCAAGAACAGAGCCGAGATAGTGATTAATTGGATTTTGAAGTTGTGTAACAAAGCGTTTATGGAGGGTATAGTTCCGAGGGATTGGGGAGAGCTGTAATAGTACCCTTATAGAAGGGCAAGGGGGACAAAAGTAAGTGAAGGAATTATAGGGGAATTAGTTTATTGAGTGTTGTAGGAAAGATATATGCTGTATGTTATGGTTGAAAGAGTGCGTCGCTCGAGTGACTGAAGGACTGATTGGTTGAAGAACAAGTGCGTTAGAAGTGGTAGAGGATGGTGTGGATCAAATCTTTACATTGAAACAAATGATTGAGAAAATGAGAGAGAAGAAGAGTAAATTTTATTTAGGTTTTACGGATTTGCAACAGGATTAAAAGGAAAGCTCTTTGGCAGGTGTTGGTGGTAGGCTTCTGAATGGAATCAAAAGTATGTATGACGATAGTGAAACGTGTGTAAGAATAAATCGAGTCGGAAGTGATTGGTTTAATATTAATAGCGGAGTGAGGCAAGGATGTGTTATGTCTTCTTGGTTTTTCAATTTGTATATGGATGGGGGATTATGGTATTAGAATGATGGAGACTGGAAGAGGGTGGAGGGTGCCCTACTTATTCGGATGATTTGGTTTTGTGTCGTGAATCTGAAGAGAGTTTGAGAGGATTTTTAGAGCGGTTTGGCAGGGTGTGTAAAAGGAGGGATTTGAAAGTAAATGTAGTTAAGAGGAAACTTATAATTGTGAGTGAGGACAATCTTAGGCGTGAAGTTATGTTAGATGGTAAGCAACTGGAACAAGTGTCCTAGTTTAAATATTTAGGATATATGTTGGATGAAAAGGGAACGAAGGATGCAGAGTGTAGTAGGAAAGTTGTGAATGGCAGGAAGGTGGCTGGTGCAATTTAAATCGTTGTGGTGTAAAAGATTACTTAGTCTTGAGTGCGGCTAGGCGGTCTTAATGAGGGTATGTTGTAGCTGTGTTAATGTAATAGTAATGAGACTAGGTCTGAATAAGAATTATAGGATCTAAGGTACAATGTGTTCAGATGGATAATTCTTAGGGGGTGGTTAGGTGTGAGAAGAATTGATAAAAGAAGGAATGAACGTACTAGAAAGTTTTGTTGTGTGAAAAACGGGGTAAATGAGAGAATAAATTGAAAGTACGTTGAGATTGCTTGGTCATGTGGAAAGGATGAATGATAGTCGGTTGGTTAAGCGGTTTATGGTGGTGAGAGTGCTGGGAACCGATGGGTGAAGAGACCGAAGAAAAAGTGGATTGAGCAGTAAAGATGCCTGGGGAGGAGAGAAAGTGAAGTTTGGCAGAGGCGAGTAGAAAGATGCATAATAGGGATGAATGGCGGGGTTTTGTAAGGGGGGTATGGTTGTCGCCCACCTGGGCCAAGGTATGAACCCCATATTGACAAGATGCCATAGTCGCGGTCCCGTGAAAGCTCTAGGGTGGATTTTGCTGACTACGTCGAGTTTCACCTAAAGGTATAAGGGGACGAGTAAGTCTGGTGCTTTCTTTTCTACTTGCGTTGATATTTCTACTGACTATTCTATTTCCAGTTGCTTGCTTGTCGAACCTTGCCCCCAGTTTTGGAGAAGAAGGTGGGTGAATATATATATATAATATATAATATATATATTTTATAATATATTATATATATATATTAATATATAATATATATATATATATATATATATAATAATATATATATATATATATATATATATATATATTATTATTATATATATATATATATATATATATATATTATATATTATATTATTATATATACTATATATACTGTATATATACAGTAGGTTGAACTCGCGACTCTCATACGAGAGGACGCTGGTTTAATCCTCTTCTCGCGGGAGCAGTTGGAGTTTTATCTACTGGAGGAGAAATTAAACCGACTGCGAACACAGTTGGTGGCGCTGGTTTGGGATTGCCGGCCTTAAAGTTCGATTTCCTGTAGTCCCCCATGTTACCCTCTGAAAAGAGGATAAAGCACGTTAAAAGGTAGTTTTTTTTATATTATTATTATTATTATTTTATTATTATTATTATTATTATTATTAGTATTATTATTATTATTATTATATTATATTATTAAGTATTAATATTATTTGTGTAGACTTAGAAATACTGACATACTAACACTATAACATTTCAATTTAAAGCGGAGGACATTTTCCGTGAAGTTGGTCGAGTGTTGAAGGAGCGCCGAGAGAAAGACGATTTTTATTGCATTTACGCTTACGCCGATGGAAACGTCGAAATGGACCCCGCGGATATTGACCCAGGATTGGGGGAGAAGCTTTGTGGTAATGAAGTAGTAGCCAAAGATAAATTAGATAAGGTTTGTATTTATTTTAAGGGAATTTGTGAATAAAGTTGATGAATTGAGTGATAAAATATAAAACTTTTATAAAACATATATGAGAATCTTATATTAACTAATATATAGATATAATATATATATATATATTATATATATTATATATAAAAATATATATATATATATATATATATATATATATATATATATATATATATATATATATATATATTATAAATAATATATATACCTATATATATAATAATATATATATATATTATTATATAGTATATATATATATATTCTCTTTTTTCTTACATCTTCATTCTTCCTCTTCTGCCCCAAGACTCTGGGGGTAAGGTGCGTGTCATGCATCGGAAAAGAAAAGCAGTAGAAGAAATGACAAAAGTCGAAAAGAAAGCCCAGCCTTACCTCCCCCTCTGTACCATTAAATAGTGAGAACTCGTCACAGAACAGAAAATCACACACTAGAGCTTCACAGGGACCGGCGACGAGAACCCTCACGATGGTAATCGTCAAATAGTAAGGAGTTACATCCCTTGGCCACAGGTGAGGCAAACCATGGCCCCTTACAAAACCCGCCATTCACCTCCATTATGCACCTTTATTCTCGCTTTCTCTGCAAACCTCACATTTCTCTCCTTTTTCTATTCGTTCACTGACTCAATGCACTTTTTCTTCGATCTCCCAGCGGGTCGATTCCAACAACTCGGCCACTATATTAGGGTGGAACGAAAAAAGTGATATATTTTTTTCAAAACGATAATAAGTGCGAAACATGTTGCCAATTATGAATATGTATTAGTGGCGTCTGGGCAGGAGGCTGCGTAGCCCCATTTTGACAACCCTTAAGCAGCCTTCCGGGAAGAGAACGCCACTTCTCATCGTGGACACGCTCACTTCTTCTACATTCTAAATTATTCTTCAATTGAGGTGGTTTGAGACTTCACTTACCCCTCAATTGGTGACCCACCTGGAGTTGCACGTGCCACTAGATTGTGGCACAGCGAACACCAACAAGCAGCCACGCCAAATTTGATTCCAAACACCCATCAAATCACTGAACATCCATCAAATTAAGTTTCTTCTGCTGGGCGCTACTCTGTTTGGCCATCCTGTGCCGCCTGTACCGTTCAAGCTTCTGCAGGTGCGGACCAACTGCCAGTAAGAGTACAGAGTGGTCGAAACCTTCTCAGTGACCTTAATGTGCGCACACCTAGCTCTCACCTGACAGCTGACCCGAATCATTTCAGGACCGGAGAGCGGAGTTTGCTCGCGGCATTGTCACTGGGGGGAGTCCTGTGGCGTCTGGGGCAGGAGGCTGCTAGCCCCGCTGACAACTCCTAAGCAGCCTCCGGGGAAGAAACCGCACTTCAATCACGTACCAACGCTCACTTCTTCATTCAACTCTCATATTTCTTCAAATTCTGAAGCGTAATAGTGCGGAAAAGTTGCCTTTTGATATGTATGTTTTACCCTTAAAATTTGAGAGATGTACGACAATTATTACCGGTGCCCCATGAGGTTTGATTGTAATGTTTTTTTTTGAAAATATGTAACAATTTTCTAATACCGTGACAGGATTTATAGTTGCCACTGGGGGTACTAATATTTAATGTAATAGTACGTAAAATGTACGTTTTAGTTCATACATGTAACCATAAAAATTTGTCAACCTAGATAATCTTGTTCTTTTGCTACAACAATTTCCATTTATAATTCTTTTAATATTTTCATAATGCACGAAACATTCTTAAACTTTCCCCAACCCACTGTTGGTCGCGCCTTCTGATACGCATCCATACTAACTGCCAGCTTGTTCATTTCTCATTTGTTCAGCATAGTTGAATCAAGCGTAGTATAGGTAGTACGTGTTCTATTGTTAATTGTTTATTTGATTTATGTTAATCTTATAATCCCATAGTTTGAATCTTTACGAGACTAGAAACTGTGAGTAGTTACTTGTTTTTGGGTCCCCAAGACGGCTAAAAGACAGTGTTTTACCTGACTATTAGACATTAAATGAAGTTTTTCTTGTGGTTATGACATGCCTCTGAAATTAAAACATTGGTGAAATAGGTGAGAATTATTTCTTTAAAGCTGACGAGTTATGGAAATAGATCTTTTATTCCTAGCTATGCATTATCGATTAGTAAATTGATTTAGAGGCTATTATTGAGAAGTACAGAAATCTTTAAAAACCATGAAAAGGGCGAAAAAATGGACAAGTACAAATAAAATATATATTTTCCAAGAAAATGCAAAAAAAAAAAAAAAAAAAAAAAAAAAATATGATCTGATATTGCAGCTGGCAAATGCAAAGATTTTTTTCTACATGCAATTGTGAAAATTCCGAAAAGTGCCTTAAGAAGAGCAATTGTTTCTTATTGACCAACGAACTTAGAGAAAAATGATCATGAGTTCCGTTGATATTGTGGCTACCAGGAAAAAGGAAGGAGAAGGAAAATTGTTAAGATATATTATGCTATTACACCCGCAACCAACTGATTCAAAAATAAATTAACGTTTGACGATAGTTTCGGGGAATAAAGAGATGGAGCTGGAGATATATCTACACTGGTTATTGAAAATTGATTGATGTGGATGTTCACATCACTGCAATTTCAAAGGCACTTTTCGAAATTTTTCACAATATTGCATGTAGAAAAATCTTTGCATTTGCAGCCTGCAAATATCAAATCACCGTGCTAAACATTTTCTTGGATAAATTTAATTTCCTGATTTGCACTTCGTTATCATTTTTTCGCACTTTTTCAATGGTTTTTAAAAATTTCTGACTTCCCATAAAAGTCTGCTAAATAATTTCATAATCTGATTATGGATACTATAGGAATAAAAGCTCTATTCCAAAACTCGGTCAGCTTTTAAAGAAATGATCTCACCTATTTCACCCAGTGTTCTAATTTTCAGAGGCTATGCTTAACCACAATAAAAACTTCATTATATCTTCATTAGTAGGTAAAACACTGTCTTTTAGCCGTCTTTGGGGGGCATAAAAAAAAAACCAAAAAAATACAACTCACAGTTTTTCTTAGTCTTTAAACTGATGAAGTTGACGGCGTAGACGTCATATTTTAGGCCGTAAAGATTCAAACGATGGTATTATAAGATTAACATAAATCAAATAAACAATTAAAGTTAAAACACCTACTACCGATACTAACGCTCGATTCACAATGATGACAAATGAGAAATGAAACAAGCTGGCAGTTAGTTATGGATGCGTATCAGAAAGGCGCGAAACAGTGGTTGGGGAGTTAAAAGTGTTTCGTGCATGTGAAAATATTAATAAGAATTATAAATGGAAATGTATTGTTAGGCCAACAAACAAGTTTATCGTAGATTGACAAATTTTTGTGGTTACCATGTTATGCACTAAAACGTACATTTTTACGTACTATTCAGTAAATATTTAAGTACCCCCCCATGGCAACTTTCATTCTGTACGGTATAGAATATTGTTGCTATTCAAAACCCATTACAATCATACCTCTATGGGCACTGATAATAATTGTCGTACATCTCCCAAATTTTTAGGGTAAAGCATATATATCAAAGGCAACTTTTCCGCATTATTACGTTTAGGAAAAAAAATATATCACTTTTTTCGTTCCACCCACTTATACATCCGCTTAACCAAGCCGACTATCATTCATCCTTTCCACATGACCCAAACCATCTCAACTTTATTTTCATTTATTCTCTCATTTATCCCTTTCGTTCACACCACACAACTCTCTAATACGTTCATTTCCTCTTTTTCAATTCTTCTCACACCAAGCATGCCATAAGATTGTCCATCTGAACACATTGAACTTGACATGTATACTTCTTTAATAGAGAGCAGAGTATCTCTATACAATAATCACAGGTAACAACATACCCTCATGTAAGACCCTAGCGCACTCAAGACTTAGTCCCTTTACAATTCACCAACGATTTAATTGCACCAGCAACCTTCCTGACATTAACAACTTTCCTACTACACTCTGCATCATCGTCCCTTCTCATCCAACATATACCTAAATTATTTAAACTCGGACACTTGTTCCATATTGTCAGTATCTATTTATTTCCACACTGATGACTGTCCTCACTCACAACCAAAACCTTACTATTATCTACGTAACTACTTTTTCTCCCCAAAGACTAGTGGGGGTAAGTGCGTTACATGACATCTTAAATTTAATAAACAAGAATATGACAAAAGTCGAAAAGAAAGCCCAGCCTTACCGCCCCCTCTGTACCATTAATTAGTAAGAACTCGTCGCAATCAGAAAATCCACCTTAGAGCTTCACGGGACCGCGACGGACCCCCACTATGGTAAATCGTCAATGTAAGGGTTCATCCCTTGCCCCATGTGGGCCACAACCTATACTCCCTCACAAAACCCCTGCCATTTTTCTCCTATTAAAGCACCTTTATTTCTCGTCGCCTGCCAAACTCGCAATTCTCTCCTTCAGACAAACGCTTTACTGACTCAATCCACTTTTTCTTCGGTCTCCCAGCCGGTCGGTTCCCAACACACTCGCCACTATACATCCGCTTAACCAACCGACTATCATTCATCCTTTCCACATGACCAAGCTGCATATTCCTCTTGATCTACAGAAGGGATGCATTCCCTCTTCTGACTATTATTTTATCCTTCGACAGGAATCTTACACACACTGCCAAAACTGTTTTAGGAAGGGCACTCGTGTTGATTGCTGCGAAGGGTTAAACCATTTTTATGAACTTGGTCATTTTCTTTTCACTTTTGGGTTAGTTGCTACATGGGATAATTTTAAGTGGTTTACATATTTGACATACCAATTTAACTTATAGCTATTACATATCGAGGGAGGACCCCATGATCTGTCAATTTTGCCATTCACATGTTCCTCTTTCTGTCCATCATATACTTCAGACAGGTTCCTCCCCACCCTACTTGATATCCTATATTAGAACCGTTTTTCTTACATCTGAATTCCCATCTCTTTGTACCGACGTTTTTAACTTTTTGGCAAAACTAAATCTACTGTTTAGAATACTTCACCCAAGTTAGTCCAGTCCTTTCGTTAAGTTTAGATAAGTCTAGATGTTCCTGTTGTTGGTCCCCAACCCAGTATCGCAGCTTCCAGGTGGTGATCAGTGAAGATACCTGTACACATACTCAAAAAAAATTTGTCGTTATCAGCAAATTTCTATTCCGTATATGCTAAATTTCTTAGAAAGATTTGAATTTTGTGTATTTGTTTTTTTCAGGTGTTTAAATTTTATGAAGATCAGGAAGCAGAGGTTTCAGAGGAGAACAAACAGCGGATAGGAGAAAAGAAAATAGAAAAAAATGAAAAAGAAAAATGTAAAGATATTTCTGAAAAAAATGAGAAAAATAAAGAAGAATGTAAAGATATTTCTGAAAAAAATGAGAAAAATACAGAAGGAGGGAAAGATATTTCTGAAAAAAATGAGAAAAATACAGGAGGAGGTAAAGATAATTCTGATCAAAGTGATAGAAATAAAGGAGAGCCATCCGGTGAGAAACCCATTGAACATTTAGAAGATGCAGATAATGATATAGAAGAGGTGGATGATGAAGAGGAGGAGGAAGAGGAGGATGATCTCGTGGACACGGATATTTTCGACGATACTGATGGTGTGGAGGAAGATAATAATGATGACGACGATGATGATGATGACGACGATGACCTGGAGATTATTGAAACTCCTGTCAGTTTACCTCAACCAGAAGATACTGACTCGAGGCTCAACGAGTCTGATGATGATATTAGAGAAATTTTAGCATTCGATGAGCCCATTAATGACTACGACGATGAGGATTCTGAGGATCCATTTGAAAGAGGTAAGTTGTGGATTATTATTATTATTATTATTATTATTATTATTATTATTATTATTATTATTATTATTATTATTATTATTATTATTATTATTATTATTATTATTATTCTACTGTCAGAAATAATTTTTTTACTTCCTTTTGTTCTAAGAACATCTTGCTTATGTCCTGTCGAAATCTTGTCATTTTTGTAATTCTGTTGTCTTTGCTTTTCTCAGAGAATTGAGCTTGCTCTCTATACAGGGGTGGGGAAACTCCCGCCAGCGGGCGCAAGTGCAGCTCATTTTATTCTGCCAAATTCTTGTTTTCGTATGTACAAATAATATAATATATTTGTACATACGAAAACAAGAACATTAGGGCGGAATAACATGAGGTGGCGGGCGCAAATGCGCCCGCGGGCGGGAGTTTCCCCACCCCTGCTCTATAAGATTTAACCTTACCTACATTGTCCAACATTATCGTTGTGTCTAGGTGTCTTCCCTATTGTTGGTTTTCCTAGCACAGTTTAGTCTCTTGCCAGTGTGCAGTGACAGCACTTGTACAGGAACTCAAAAATAAAAATTATTATTAAAATGATGGATTTTCTTTCTCGTTCGCAACATGTGACGGTTCAAGTCCCGGTGGAGACACTTTCTTTACTTCTCTGTAGTGTCTTTATTTGGTTATATTATTATTATTATTATTATTATATTATTATTATTATTATTATTATTATTATTATTATTATTATTATTATTATTATTATTATTATTATTATTTTATTATTATTATTATACATCCACTCCAAAAAATTATTATTATTATTATTATTACAATTTTTTTTTTTTGCTGATCAATATTACTTAATCTTTTCAAAATGTTGGTAGGATGTGATGAAAAATATTTTATTCCAAATCAAAACTTTATCATTATTATTATTATATTTTTTTTTTTTTCATCTACAAAGATTGTAGTCTCAAAGTTTTAAAGAGACCTGCGTAGCTTGAGCGGAATTTTTTTTCGGTTCAGCTGGAGCCTGAATCTAGAAATTTTAAAATGGTGTTGCTGAAATTGGAGCCGAGCAATTTTAAAATGAAGGAACTGGAACCAAAGTCGGTAAAATCAATTTTCAATTTGCCGGCTCCATAGCCGTGGTTTTAAAACATCTAAAAATTGTTTACCTATTTTCAGATATAGAAGATATTGCCGATAGTCCTCTTGCGTTTGTGCGTGAAGAAATTGAAATAGACGAGGCTCTACCAAAACCTGGTTTCTCCTCTCCAATTAGTTTCGACAAGACTCTTCCCAAACCGGGTTTCTCACCTCCATATGGTTTTAAAA
This sequence comes from Trachelipus rathkii, assembly GCA_015478945.1. NCBI lineage: Eukaryota > Metazoa > Arthropoda > Malacostraca > Isopoda > Trachelipodidae > Trachelipus > Trachelipus rathkii. The sequence goes on along the minus strand of JABUQX010036294.1, from coordinate 1,693 downwards.
GAAGGTTTTCATCCGATTTGTCCGACACTATGTCTCCTATGAAGCGTATGAAAGACGATACGGAAATTGTGGAGATTGACTGATTAATTGTTGATGGTTCACTGTATTTTATATTTATTTCGTCGATATTTTTGATAATTTATTTTAAATGATATTTTTCAGTCATGGGGCATCATGTTTGTATTTTAAGAAGGGTTGAGGGCGAGGATAAAGGGAGATATTACATGTTTAATTTATAATTTTATTAACTTAAAAAAAAATGTTTTTAGATATAAAAAAAAATGTTTTTTTTATAGATATAAATTGTATACGGTGTATACTTTTAAGATTAGGCTCGTGTGACTTTCTACTAAAAATGAATAAAAAACACAATACGGTGGGTGTGTTCCATGAAAGCCTAGATTTATTTTTATATTCAGCTGCAGCTAGTTATTCAGGAAATCCAGCTAATTCCTTTTTAAGATTTTAAGATTTATTGATTTTTTTTGGAATGCTCGGATGCAAACAAATATCAGCTGAAATATATTAAACAAATGTAAATATGTTGTTATATAATTTATAATTCATTGCCACGAATGCTAATGCATGAATCAAAAAAATTCACAAGCAAAGCTTCATGATGAAAACAAATTTGGGAGGTGGTATCAAAGCCAAGCCCACTTTGCCCACATATCAAAGCTGATTTTCTGGAGTGTATTTGCTAAGAGCCTAAGGCCTTTTCTTTTGTTGTAACTTGTTAAATGGCAGGCAGAATTATCAGAATTCCCAATTGTACAGGGAAATAATAGTTGTTCCAACTCCCATTATAATTTATCTTTACTAACAACTCTTATTATTATTAAATGTACAGTATATATTCAAGAATCTGTAAAAGAAAGAGACAAGAAAATACTCTATTAATATAAATTTTCATGAACGTACGCTTAAATAAGAGTAAGAGAAGAGTTAGGTTGGGAAAGGGACATTGGTTTGCTGATATGCGATATGGGAAGAGTTTTATCACAGCAACATCGGTGCTTTTAGTTGACCATATATCCTGGATGAAAATTAGATTCTTTTTTCAGATAAAAGAGGTTCGTTGTGACTAAATAGTTCTGTAATAAAAATGATCAATAATTTCGGTAAATGAAAACGTAATAAATATGTTATTGCAGGAAAAAAAATAAATAACAAGAAAAAGGAACAATTGATGAAATTCAAAAGAAATTGAATTAAAAATGATAAACAAATTAAATAAGAAATTAGCATAAAAATGATTAATTGTTTTATAAAAATCAAATTATCAAATCATTTTTATAAAATGATAAAAATTAATAATCCATTATTTATAAAAATGATTAAAAATATAATCATTTTCATAAAAATGATAAAAATGATAATCATTCTTATAAAAATAATATAAAAAATGATAATCATTTTATAAAAATGATAATCATCCTATAAACACGATGAAATAAGAACTCACTTTAATTATAAATAAAGAAAAGAGAATGTATCTCACAAAAGGCATTCAATGTGTTTAATACAAGTATTAATTTGGCAATATGACTGTTCATTTGATATAAAAAGGATAAAAATGATACTTATTTTTTTAAAATTTATCAAAAATGATAATCTTTTAAAAAAATAATAATAAATGCATTAAGAATGTTATATAACATAGATAATCATTTGTAAAAATGATAATCATTTC
>JABUQX010036293.1:15000-21085 GCA_015478945.1 Trachelipus rathkii | reverse complement strand
CTTATATTTCTTTCACCAAAGACTTACGAAAAAACAAATATATTTTTTCTGTGATTCCTTTGGCTTAGGGAAATTAATGCGTAAGTTTATTGTTTAAATTACTCATTGCCACTTGCGTGCCAGTTTTCCTTTTGGGTTTGATGACTGGATTCGCGAGTGGTTAACTTAATCGTGATCAAGGGAATTGTGAATACACTAGTCATCACTATTTCCTTTTAAAGTTTGTAAATAGTAATCTTAAAAATAATTTCTATATGAAATTTAAAATTTATTAATAGAAACTTGCCCTGAAAGTCGGTCATTTGCCAACGAGAAATTTCAATTTCAATTTCAATACCGTACTATGATAGTGGCTCATAAGAGTAAAGTATCCCTTATAATTGGGCTACGCCCTTGAAATTCACAATATTAATTCATTTAATAATAAATAGTTAAAGTCCCAAGTTTGGGACCCCTTGGTTACCTGTAACACCTAAAAAATAGTTAGGGCTGGAAGGCCCCCAGTCATTTTTTTTTGTCAATTCTCTCACCGGATCTCGTATTCATGTCAAAATCTCGATTATTTACCCAATTTTCAACCAAGTAGATTATGTATTTCAATATATTATGTATCATATATAATATATGTGTATATATATAGTTATATATATTAATATATATATATTATATATAATATACTATATATATAATATATATATATATATTATTAAATATATATTTTATATATATATATATATATATATATATATATATATATATATATATATATATATATATATATATATATATATATATATATAAGTAGATATATATACACAATACCTCTTATAATCAAAATTTCTTAAATAAAAAGATGATACAAGTAACCGGCATTCGATTTTCTCTCTTTTGACAAAGTTTTGGATTCTTAAACTTTCCTTAATTATACTAGAGATATAGATCTACATTTTGATAGAAAATTACATTGATCAAAGTCATAATTACATAATTATAAACATATCGAATTACCTGTCAAAAATAGGCCTTCGATTTTGAGAATTTCATTTTTTGAAAGTTTTCCTTCCACCTCTTCGTTGACCAGGTGCTCCAAGGTTGCCGGAGGGTGTCAATATTTCAAATTGACCCCAACACCCTAACCTTTCATTTGTATAAGTGTCATTAACCTCCTTTAATCGAAAGGTCAAGTTTTGACCTCATATGACCCTTTTCATTTTTTCGTACCCCCATTGGAAAAAAAAAATTATAACATATTTTTCAACTCACAGTGTTCCACAAATCCAAATTTAATATCAAAATAATCAGAAGAAAATACAGAATCTGATAGTTATTGTTAAAATTGTTAATTATCTTTAATTAAAAATTACAATTATTATTAATTTTCTCTGAGAATAAACATCTAGTAACACATGTGATTGTTGCTAAAAGTTTCTGTTGTAAACTTCTAATGATTTTTACAATAAAATCTATATTAGTTCGTTCAACAAATTATTTATTTATTATAAGTTTTAATTTTTCCTGTTGATAAATAAAAATTTATATTTAAATATTAATAATTAAAATTGAGGTTTATTTAATTAATTGCTAATCGTGTCAACCGCTCGGCATTTTTTCTCGTGGACTATAAAGCGACGAGCGAGTGAGCTCATATCTTAATTTACTGCACTGTCGACAAGAGTTCCGTCCCAACCTTATTTGTATTACCCGAACTCATAGAATTTTACATAGAGTAATTTCAGTAGTAATATTTTTGATGAAGGTGCTCAAGTGAGCTTCCTCCTTTCAATTTTAGAGGTTCCGCGCCATTTCAGGAGGCGTCTACCGTGTTTAAGTCAGGCTGTGATTCTTTTTTTTTTTATTAAAATCAACAGCGGCACCATTGAAATTTTCCTTCCGTTTAGGGGGCATTCTTAGATAGTTTCTTTAATTGTCATTTCAAGCCTTCTGACAAACTGATTAGGACCCCACTAATGGCTATCCAGCCCCCCTTCTCTCCTATTTAGATGTTTAGTAAAAAGGCTTCAGTTTTGATTCGTTTCATATGTCATTTTTGAAAAGTGTTTAATGTTGTATATCAAATTCAGTCTCTTCTTGTTGAGTTATTCAGTTAGAATAAATCACCTTGAAAAGTGGACCCACGAGTTGTTATACAATATTAATATACTTCTGTTAGAATAGTTCTCAAGGTTGAATTAAAATTCGATTGGCCCACGTTTTTTTAGTCTGTCAGTTTTCATCACTGACTACTAAAAATCCGCGTCAGTCATCTTTCAACCTACCTTTTTTAATTTTCGTCTTAAATTTTTATGTCCAGTGTATTTGTAAAATAGTGGAGGAAATCTTCGAGGTTTTTATCTATCTTTATTCTCTCTCTCTTCGTGAAAGCTTAAAAATGTATGATATTTCCAAAACCATTTGTTACCCAAACGTGATGATACTGATTTTTTTTTATTTTTGTTTTAACATAACAAATACTTAAATCACACGCAAAAAAGCAAGCAAAAACAAACGTTGAGGGAAAAATTGGGAAAATAAAAGATTTGGGAAAATTTTAATAACAAAGAAATAATTAGTGAAATTCAAACTCAAAGATTCGGATAAACAATAATAATAATAAAAATAAAAGGTTAAAGAAAGATAAATAAAAACGTAGAAATTAAAGTAATAAAATTCATTATAGTAAATATTTTATAGAGAAAAATTCTCGTCATAGTTGAAATTAGAAATTTCAATTAAAATAGGTAGGTCAGAAATTACTGTATCGTAGCTAAAAAATGAGAATCATTTTTTATTAATATTAAAAATTAAATATAAATTGTAATTAGCATAGAAAATAGAAATTCAGAAATAATAACTAAAAATCAAAATCAAAACATACTGGTCAATATTATTCATACCGTGAAATCTACATTTTCAAGAGTCGTCATAAAACCGATTCTTGTCAAAAAAAAATGTTATTGTAACATTCCCCCCTTTAATATTATAAACAAAAATTACTCTTTATATATATATTTATTAAAATATTTATATAAAATTATAAATATTTATTTAGAAATATTAAAAATCGTCTTGATAACTGATCACGTGCCAAAAATTTCGAGTCAAAATTGACAAATAAAAATTCGCTACCCAAATTGGCGGTCTATATATTATATGGTTATTTTTATAGCCTTTTTTATATATTATATATAAATATAGTCATATATATATTCATGTATATAATAATATATATATATACCATTAAATTTCTTTGCAAAAAAGAAAAATTTATAGCCCAAAGTTTAGCGAGTTTCTGAATTTCGTGTAATAATTACGTCGTGATTTCTGTGGAGCAGATTTCTTACTAGAGGTTTTGGTAATTTTAGTTTTCGATGGCTGTGAGCAAATATAGCAATATCCCCTAGGCAGAGCTTCACGCTGCCTGTTAGTAAAATTAGTTTCAAGAATTTAGACATTTTGTTGATACGGTTTCTGATTGTTTTCCTTGTTTAAACAGAAAGCGAGAAACATTAGGAATCACAAAGCCTAAAGTAAAATTATTACATTGGAAATGAACTTCTTCATAGAAATGCTTGCATTTTAGAGATGACGATTCCTACAAAATAAATAAATTATATTAGTTAGTTCATTATCATTATAATGATAATTATTAGTAATAATAGCTTATATGGGTGTATTATTAAGATAATCGATTATTATCATCATTTTTTATTAGTACTGTTTTTAATAGCTGCTTCTATTATAATTATTATGCATTAGTATATATTTATAATTCATATTTTTTATATTATATTATTATTATTACTTCGTAGTACTAATTATAGAAAGTCTTAGTAGTTATACTATTATTGTTATCGTTATCACAATAAATATTGTTCTGTAATTGTTTCATCATTTCGAACTTGACTAGAGTTTTTTCATCTCTGTCCACTTTCGAAGATATAAAATTATACTACATCTTATTCGATAACGTGGTTACACATTCGGAAATTCAGAAATAACTTCGCAATAAAAATTTTATAATTTCAAATATTAAAGCGACTTCCATATAAAATAAACTCAATAAACTTTCAACAACTATAGAAAATAAATTTCAATTAAATTTAATATACGACAAAACTTTTTCGTCCCCAAATTCATCATAATAAAACTCGGTTCTTTTATGGACATTCGGTTTATATAAGCAGTAAATTATAGAATCAATAATTATTTTTCATTCATTGTATATATATATTAATTATTCTGGTCCACACGAGGTCCACCGAGTATATATATATATATATATACAAATTTATATCCACTATTCATTGGCTCCTTCCAAAACTAACTGACGAAAGTGGTTACCGCGCCAGAAGATTTGTCGACAGTATGAATGAAATTGGCATTGATAGATTCTGGTCTTCATGAGTTCCAAGGCTATCTGGACTGGGCATAATCCCACAATAATATATATATATATAATAGTTATACTATGAGTGTATAGTGTATAGGTATTATATATATAGTATAATAGTAGTATGAGTGGTATATAAGTAGTATGTATAATATATATAGATATAGGTATAGTAATAGTTACATTTAAAGTAATAAAACTTTTGTCTCTAGTATAGATATAGTAGTTAATAGTATACTATATAGTAATTATATTATAATAAATAATTATATAATATATATATAGTTATTATAATAATATCTATTTCTATATATATAGAATATATATATACTAATCTAATTTATATATATATATAATATATATATATATATATATATATATATATATAATATGAATATATATGTATATATATATAGGGTATATTATATAGTATACTATATATATAGTAGTAGTATAAGTATGATGAGTATATATTATAGTATATATATAGTACTAGATATAGTATATATACGGCGGTATATAAGAAGTAGATATATTATATATATAATATATATATATATATATATATATATATAATATATAAATATATATTATATATAGTAATATATGTATAATATAATTATATATATATATAATATATATAATATGATATATATAAACTATGTATATATACAATGTATAATATATTATATAAATATATTTTATATATATATAATAATATATTTATATATATTAGGTTATATATATAGTTAGTATATATATTATATATATATATATATTACTATATATAATAAATATATATATATAATATACCACCTATATAATATATATTATATATATAATATATATATTATAATATATATATATATATATATATATATATATATTATATATATTATATATATATATATATATATATATATATATATATATAACCGCTAATTATATATATATATATTATATATATATATATATAATATATATATATATATTAATATTATATTATATATATATATATATATTACTATAATATTATATAGATAACAAGGGGTTTAGGGTGGGAAGGGGTTGTGTGGATCAAGTATTCACAATGAAGATACTTGTGGAGAAAGGTATAGAAAGGAATGGGAAAATTGTTATGGGTGTTTTTAATATCTGGAGAAAGCACATATGATAGAGTGAAGAGGGGAATTATGAGGGGTGCTGGAAGAATAGAATAGGTAAAATTTAGGATAAAAAGTATTAGGCCTTTTATAGCAATAGTAAGAAATGCATGTGTTGAGAGTATTAGAGAGAGAGTTGAGATGTTTGGATAGAGAGAGGTGAGACCAGGGATGGTAATGTACACCGTATTGGCTTTTCCAATTTATTTATCGATGAGGAGTAGAGAATATGAGGAGGGAAGAGGGTGAATTGGATGGATAGGGGTGATAGATGGGAAGTGGAAACATGATACTTGTTTGCGGATGATACGCCTAGTGAGCGAAACTCAGAAGTCTGAGTTCAGCTTTATATGAATTAGGTGAAGAGTTTGAAGAGAGTGAGTCGGCAAAAGGATTCTTAGATAAATCCAGCTAGAGTAAAGTGTTAGTGTTTGAGAGAAGGAAACAGATAGGGGTATGGGTTAGGATAGACAGTAGAGGTGTAGTTTTAGAAAGAAGTTAAAAGGTTTTTAGATATTTAGATGGATTGGGT
>JABUQX010036293.1:5000-10000 GCA_015478945.1 Trachelipus rathkii | reverse complement strand
GGGAATTTTGAAATCTAAACCAAGAGAGAGGGTGCGTTTTTCAAGGGGGGTGAGGATGCGATTGCTAAAGTTAAATATAATGTTATCAGGATCACGATTAAAATTAGAGATCAGGCCTAATTTATTTAGTTTGGAATTATGACGTTGGGTAACTATAGTGGAAAATGAGTCAGAGTTACGTTTTATGATTTGAAGCAGACTTATGTAGTCTAACCAGGAGACTGAGTTTTTTAAAAGGTACGTTTGCTGGCGTAATTCGAGGTTTAGTTTACGAAGAGATGTTTGTTTGAAAAGTATCTCTTTAGTAAGTAATTTGGTCGTCCAGGATCGGTAGAAGTGACTGTTATGGAGCGATCTTCTGTACAGTTTAAATTTCATGAATGATGGTATATAGTTATAGGCTTTACATATTGAGAGAAAGCGATGATCCAGTTCTATTTTACATATGCGTTTCTTGAGGCTTTCAGTTTTACGGAAGATTCCCAAAGTGAGGTCATCATATCGTAAACGTATAAGATTTGATATAGGTCGGTTCCTAGGGAACCTCAATTTTAATATGAAGAGGATGACCAAAGCAGGATAAAAATTCATAGTTTTATTAATTCGACGTTTCGAACCATACCATGGTTCATCATCAGGATACTGAAAGGGCATATATAATAATATTGAATAGAAATTTAAAAAATAAAAATAAAAATAATAAATAACATATAAAAAATAATAAAAAAATAATATTAAATAAATAAATAAAAAAAAGAAATTTAAAAATAAAAATAAAAATAAAAATAAAAATAAAAATAAGGTAATAAGTGACTAGCAATGTAACAAACAGTAAGTAAAAATATTGACAGCTTGAAAACGGTTAAAGTTAAGGTGGGAAATTTAAATTTAGTTAACACAGTAGTAATAATGGGATTGGGGGGGTTGGGGGTAATGAATAAAATAATAGATTAATAAATTATTAGAACAGAAGACAGAAAAATAAATCAGAATAAATCAATAATAATAATAATAATATAATAATAATTATATTAATAATTAATAATAATCGTAGTAACTATAATTATTAATAATAATTAATAAAATATATTTATATATTTTTTAATTCTAATAAAAAATAAATAGTTACAATAAATAAATAAAATTATTTTTTTATTTAAAATAAAAAAAGTAAAACCAGATTATGCACGCCTCTGCATAGCTGTAACCAAGATTATATACAAATCTGATCATTTTTTTGTTAAATTGAAGACGTGTTTAGAGTATCGATAGATTTGGGTTGGTTAGCAACGTTTAAAAATTTGGAATCAATAGTTATATACCGTGAAGGGGGTAGGGGGTAGGGAATTTAAGCCAATTTATATATGTGTGTGAATGAAGAATGGAGGGTTAAGATGTTCAGTACGTTTATACTGTCTTATTATTGATAAATGATGTAGAGGCCTTTATTACGACTGTTGCGTAAATCAATGTCAGGGAGGTAAAAATTTGCTGGACATAGAAAAAACTAAAGAGTATAGGTAAAATCAGGAAACAAACGAAGCAGCCGCGTTTATGTAACCTTACAGGTGTTGGATGTTGTGGATACTTGATTGGAGGAGTGTTCAGGGTGAGCTGGAAGGGAGGGTTAAGTGACGGGAATGGATTTTTCTTTGTGACACCAATTACTTGTACGATGTTTATGAATTCTAAGTTGTAGAATGAAGCCTGTATTGGCCAACATAGCAGGTCCTTTGCAGTTCTATGCACACATGTTTAAAGTATTAAACATCTGAATGATTTCACTATAACGTGGCACTCCGGGATAGGTTAGTTTATCTTGTATGGAATAGAACGAACAAAATATATGAAAAAGCTATGGATAGCGGGGAAATTAATAGCAAAATGATCGACGGTTGAGAGTTGGTGGGCGAAGAAATTCAAAGGGATCCTTTTTTTCAATTAATGACGTGTGAAACATGTTTTGTGACAAAATGCTCCGGAAAACCTATCTTTATTATTTTTTTATTTTTATTTTTATTTCTGGAATTGTATCAAATTCTTTTTATAACATTCCAAATGGGTCATAATTAGGATCCAAAAGACTCACCTGGACTTCAGGATTCACTTCAGAAAATTCTTTTTTTTTTTAGGTTCGAGAAAATTAATAAAAAAACTTATGAATTTTTTATTTCCTGCTTGGGTCATCCCTTCGATATCTATATATTATATATTATATAATTAGTCAGCTCCCATACATATATAATCGTGATATATATTTATCATATATATATATATATAAAAAATGTCTAGCATACACAAACCTTTACATATTTCCAGTACGTATACTTTAACACATTAATTAACATTAGTACTTATATATATATATTTATATATAATTTTATATTATTACTTTAAAATAAATTTTTTTATTATTATTATATATTAATATATATATATATATATATAATATATATATATAATAATATATATATATATATATTATTATATTAATACACTGAATATATATATATATATAATAATATATATATTATATATAATATATATATATATATATATATATATATATACTATATATATAATAATATATATATATTATATACAATAAAATATTGTATTATATATTATAAAATATATATAACATATATAATAAATATATAAATATTAAATATATTCATATTAGTTTATATTATCTATATTATCAATTATACATTAAACATAATACTATATTATATAAATACATATACATAACTATACTTTATTGGTATTATTATATTCATATGATTATATTAGTGAGTATATTACTAATTATAGTAAAATAAATTTCTATTTGGATAAGTAGATGAATAGTAAGAGAGTAATAGCGATATAATATATATATATTATATATATATATAGTAATATATATATATATATTATATATATATATATATAATATAACATATAATATAGTATATATATATATATATATATATATATATATATATATATATATATATATATATATATATATATATATTATATATATAATATATATATATTATATATATATATATATTTTTATATAAGTATGAGATAATATTATATATATATATATATGCCTAATATATTTTTTAGTTTTTAGCCACAATCTGATTAAATAATTTGGTTAACCAGATGGGTATCGGGACGAGGGAGAACCCAACTCAAATGACCTCCCACCAACCTTGTTCCCCAACCTTTCGGACTTTAATGAAAAGAGATTTTTACAAATGATTATATACATTTTGCACTAGTATTGAAATTCAAAAATATAGGAAGGGTGTGCTTGAGAAACATCAATTTTTCTGCCTTTTCTGATGAGGGTCTGTTTCTCTTTTCATCATATTTTAGCCCAGCATTGCTAAATACTCTCTCACTTGGAATACTAGTTGTTGATGGGACAGAGCCAAAGAAGTTTCCTTGCAAATTTACATAACCGGTGGGTTAACATTTTGCTTAACTTTCCACCAACTGATAGGATAATCATTTGTATCTAGTCGTTTTTTCTTTGATTGATAGTTTTCAAGCATGTTGACTACACCTTTTTGCTAATGCCGTGTGTGTTTTCTTCAAACCACTACTGGACTGCTAGAAATTTCTTCCAGTAAATCTGTTACTGATTTACTTGGAGGTGTTGGTTCTGTTGATTTCGTTTTTTTTTTTCGCTAGTGTATAGATGGGTGGCGTATTAATAGACTGTTCGGATTGAAGTATTTCAACTGCATGCAACACAATGTGACGATTTAACTTGTTCTAATATATGTGTTCCAAAAAAACTTGCCTTTATAACGCGGGGATCTGAGTATAGTTCAATAGTATGAGAAGTCATTAATTTCCAAGAGCCAAAGCGTTTTTCTGAGCATCTAATTTATACATCTTTCATTCTTTTTAAACCGTCATCATTTTCATTTTGAAGATAGTTCAAAATGCTTCCTTAGCCGTTGAGATTAATGCAGTATTTTACATAAACGAGACAAGAAGCTGTTAGGAGGCGCTGTGATTTTTTTTGCATCCCTTAAGTCTTCATGTGACTCTGTTGATTCCAAATTTATTATGAAACTTCATGCTGTGAGGAATCATGGATTATTCATATATATATTATAGGTAATATATATAATATATATATATAAATATATATATATAAATATATATATATATATATATAGAGATAGATATAGAATATAGATAATAATATTATATAGTATATAGAGATTATAGATAGATTTATTGAATATATAATAAGATAATATTATGAGTAATAAAATATTGCGTTTATTTAATATTAGAATAATTAGATATTTATATTATATATATATATATATTATAGACGATATATATATATATATAGAGTAATATATAGATATAGGGATAATATATATAAGTAATATATAGATTATAGATATGATAGTAGAGATGAAATAGATGCAGAAATTGTTGTCATTTAGTGGGTTGGGGGTTTAGAGAGAGAGAGAGTAAAGATAGATAGTAAAGAGAGAGAGAGGAGAAGATAGACGATAAGGATGCCTAATAGTGTGAGTTGTTATGAGTTGTAAGACCACAATGAACTGATTAAAGAGAGATATAGTTATGAGTGACCAGGACGAAGTGAGTGACGGGACGGGAACCCAACTTCAAATGCACCCCACCAACCTCTTTCCCAACCTTCGACTTAATGAAAGAGATTTTACAATGGATTATATACTTTTTTGCACCAGTATTGAAATTCAAATATAGGAAGGGTGTGCTTGAGAAACATCAATTTTCTGCCTTTTCTGAATGAGAGGTCTGTTTCTTTTTTTCAACATATATTAGCGCCAGCATTGCTAAAATTTACTCTATCACTATGGAAACAGTAGTTGTGGACAGGCCAAGAATTTTCCTTGCCAAATTTACATAACCGTGGGTAAACATTGCCTTAACTATTTTCACCAACTGATTAGGATCATCATTGTATCTAAGTCGTTTTTCTTTGTGATATT
>JABUQX010036292.1:82500-87467 GCA_015478945.1 Trachelipus rathkii | reverse complement strand
TCTCTCTCTTCTCTCTCCTCTCTCTCTCTGCATTCTGGAAACAGGAAATTTAATGTATTGGTAATCAATTCATTCTTCTTTATGGCTGAACTCTTAGCAATAGTAGCAAATATTCCAACTTATACATAGGCATAGAAAATGGACGATTACTGGACAATATAAAATATTCGCAATCGCATTTGCATTCGCGAATAAATAAAGAAAAATTATTCCACATTCAAAACACGCAAGTCACGAATATTAAAAAAAATTATGTCGCATTCTGAATATTGAAAAAAAAAATAATAATTCGCAATAACTATCGCAATTCGGCGAATTAAGAAAATAAATATTTGTTCATCTCTAAAAAAATATATATATTATATATAATAATATTATATATAATATTTAGTATATATATTATATATATAGTATATATAATTAGTAATATATATATATTATATCATATATATATATATAATAGTATATTTATCATATATATATATAATAATAAATAAATAAATAAAAGAATATAATAAATAAATAAATAAGATAAATAAATTGAGAGTAATCATAAATATAAATAGATAATATAAATATATTATATATTATAGTATATTATATATATATATATTATAGTATATAATATAACTATATATATATATAGTATATATATATAGTATACGATATATATATATATATATAAATACTATAAAATTATTATATCATATATATATAGAGTATATTATATTATTATATATATTATATATATTAATATAAGTATAATAATATATATATATTTAATATATATATTATAATATATAATAATAAATAATGTGTTGGCTGCGTAGTTTGTCAATGAGTTGTCCTCATTCAGGGTCATAATTAAATTGAATACGCTGTCAAAGTAGTCATGGAAAATTAAGTTAAATTCTGAAATGAATGACCAAGTACGCCAAGGTAAGAAAAATTCAACAATCGTTTAACTTTTCCGATAACTTTTCCCTAATCAGTCATTTCAAGAGAGGACTTACTTAGCGCGCAATTCAAAGCTGTAAATCGTTTGAAAAGAACAATGCTGAAATAGCTGATTCATAAGATATCAGTGCCATTCTTCGTAGACGACTACTTTTTTTTTTTTTTAAATAGTTCCAATTTACGCATCGTTAATAGCACTAATTTAAGCAAATTAAAATGAGAAGTCAAAAAAAAAAAAAAAAAGAAAAAAAAATAATCCTTTTACGGTTCAGTCATGACCGTTAGGCACAAGTGATTTTATCTACAGGCATTGTATTTCGTTAATTATGCAAGCTCTTTAATAGCTAAAATATATATTGATCACACTTATGAGCGATGAATGCTCATAATAAATGCCATTTTGAATGCGCAGCAAAATAGAAGTAGTGTTAAAATTTAGCCTTCATCGGTACCTTATATATTATGGATTTCACTTAGTTGATTTGTATCGTATTTTCTCCAAGTTCAATAAGAGATTAATTTTTAATTTTCCGCGTAATGTGTTTAATAAGCTATTTTAAAAAATGTTCTATACAACGTGCAATGTTGTGATGTGATGTTGTTTGATAATTCTATGAAATAGAACTAAAGATTATGAGGTATTCATGGAAAGCGAAGTAACTATTTAAGATGATATAATATTTATTATATATATATAATTATATTATATATATATTATATATACTATATATATATATATAAGTATATATATACTATATATAATATATATATATATATAATAACTATATATATATATATATATATTATATAGTATATAGTATATATTATATATATATTATACTATAATTATATAATATATATAATTAATATATTTATATATCTGCGATTGATTTGTTCCTAGGGAACCTCAATTTATAGATTGAAGGAAGAACAAACAGCCGGAAGATAGTGCCATAGTATGATTCATGAACGTTTCGGCGCTAAAGCTAAGCGGCATCATCGAGCTATAAGTAATAATAAATATCTAAATGAGCAATGGTCAATAAATGATTTACGAATTATAAAAATATAAAATTATATAGAACTTAGAATTATGAAATAAAGAATTACAGAAGATTCAACAAAAAATTCAGGAAATTACAAAAAATTACAAAAATTAGAATCTAATTATTAACCTCATTGTTAACTAACCTTATATCATACTGGATTGAATCCATAAGACATGAATGACAAGATTAAATCCAACTATTTATACCTAATTATAGCATAATCTTGTGTTGGTTTTTTTGGAAACTTTACTATATACAAAATCAATATTTATCAACAGTATTACTAAAGAAATTATAAAGACAAATTAATGGAAATTATTAACAATTAAAATAAATTAAGTTTGATGAGATGAAATCTGAGTTGAGTTTCGGGCTCCAAATTCATTGAATGTAAGAGGTCTCTCTCGGCTGACAGAAAAATCCTTATAGAGCGTCCTCTAGCATTCAATGAATTGGAGCCTGAACTCAATCAGATTTATCTTCAATCAAACTAATTTTTTTAATTGTAATAAGTTTCCATTTATGTCTTTTTATATGTTCATTTTATTAATCATTTGCATAGAATTTCGCTTTTAAGTATAGTATTTTTCAGAAAAAACAACCACTTTATGTATAATTTAGGTATAAATAGTTGTTTGGATTTAATCTTGTTCATTCATTCTTATGGTTCATCCAGTATGTATAAGGTTAGTAAAGCGAGGTTAATAATAGATTTAATTTTTTGTAATTTTTTTGTAATTTCCTGTAATTTTTTGTAATCTTTGTAATTTTTATATAATTCTAGTTTTCTACATATTTTATATATTTTATAATCGTAAATATTATTGACATTGTTCATTTATATTTTATTATTTACTTATAGCTGATGATGTGGCGCTTAGCTTTAGCGCGAAACGTTCTGAATATACTATGGCACTATCTTCGGTGTTTGTCTTCCTTTTTATTATATAATATTATAGTTATAATATATAAATATATGTATATATGATTATGTATATATATATATATGATATTATTTATATATTGTTATTATATATTATATATATATATGAATTATAATATATAAAAGTTGTGATGGGACGATTATGAAATTTTGCGCGATGACAATGCGATGACGATTATAATAATTATTGACGAGCGATGACGATGACAGATTAAATTGAAAAAGTATATTGTTAATAAAAAATTTCTTCTCTCATATATATATATATATATATATATTATATATATATAATATACTATAATATAGTATATAATATAATAATATTATATAGTATATAGAACAGAGGGCTATAGAGGAGGGTCAGGGGGTTCAACCCCCGAAATTTTTTAAGCGATCAAAATTTTTGATTCCTTAAGTCTCATAATAATAAAAATTATAATATATAATAATATAAATATAATAATAATTAATAAAATTAATAATAAAAAATAAAAATAATAATATATAATAATAATTAATTATAATATAATAATATAAAAATTAAAATATAATAATAATACTAAAATAATAATTAATATAATAATAATAATATATAATAATAATAATAATAAATAATATTATATAATAAATAGAGAATAATAATAATAATAATAATAAATTATAATTATAATTATAATTATAATAATTCTTCAGTAACTATCTTCTTAGGTCAAGTGCTGTTCCTCACATATATATATATTATATATATAATATATATATATATAGTATATAGTATATATATTATATATAATATATAATATATATTATATAGTATCTATATATAATATATATATTATGATATATATTATATATATATATTAAAATATTAGACCAGGGACTTAAATGTAGGGTTTCCAAGTTTGGCAGATGATTACGCAATTGGCTACCTCAGTAAGGAATACTGATGGATGTTTAAAGATTTAAAAGATAAGGTTAGGAGGGGAGCTGTAATCGTTGATGGGATTAGCAGCTCATTCCTTCTTCAACTAAATCTATTCTTCTCATCATTAACTACTGGTTCGATCGTGGCTTGTTCTCTGCCATTTCAGCTAGAGAAGTGGTATTCGGTGTGGAAAATTCTCGTTCTAGCCTGATCACTCTCGCTATAATTTCATTCAGCGCTAGAAATGCGTTGCAGGCGATAGTTCTTCGACAGCAAAGCGGACTTTCAGGTCGAACGAAAGTGCGCGTGAACCTCCTTGTTGCTTCTGCTGAAAATCTTGTCTGGCCTCTTGCCAATAACATCTCTAGGAACTTCTTCTGTAAATCTGCCTTCCCTCCTCTTATTCGATCTAATGATTCTGTTGCTAATTCTAAAATGAAAATCCAATCTCTTTGGCCTCTATTTTCTCTAAATCAATCCTGTGACGATTCTGCATTCCCTTTCCTAATTCCTTCTCCGCTCAGGTATTCTATGATTTGCTGTGAATTACATTTTGATCGGTGGTCATGGACCTCCATGAAATCTATGAACGTTAAGAAGAGCGGATGGCCCGGATGCATATCCTACCCGAGCTTTGAAGGAAGTGTGTTCCGTGCTATCCCTGCCCCTCGTTCAGCTATACTCTCGTATGTCTCAATATTAGGCACTTCTTTCCCTCAATGTGTTGGAAGCTCGAACAGTTTCCAACCTATTCAGAAAAGGAAGCGCGCTCTGATCCTTCAATCTATCGCCTATTAGCCCTCAACTTGTATTCTATCTGATCTCTTTGAAACTCCTTTCTCAACTCTGCTACTTCTTAGACCCATACTGGAAACTTCATTGGCTGATCGCCATTAAGGCTTTTCGGCGCTTGGGTCTATGGCGAAATCTTTCCTATCTAAGCTATTTATGGTTTTTTGCTCTTGGAACTACGGTCAGATCTTGCGATAGTGACGTTGACATACCAAGAGCATTTGACGAGTATGGGCACGTGTCACTGCTCTCCAAGCTCTCCTCATTTGGGTTTCCTCCTTCCTTGCTTATTTATGTCTAATCT
>JABUQX010036292.1:70000-72500 GCA_015478945.1 Trachelipus rathkii | reverse complement strand
ACTTTTACAGGTTTAAGTCATAACCATTTGGCACATAATTTATCTAAGCATATATTTCTTTAAATATTAAACTCTTAATAACAAAAAAAAAATATATTGATCAAACTTATGAGGATGCTGAGTAACAAAGCATTTGAATACGCTTTAAAATAAAGTAGTGTTAAAATTTACAATTAAGACCTTTGTATATTGATGTGTTCTTCAATTACATTGAACGTTAATCCAAGCGTAAAGGAGTTTAATTTTAATTTTCTGCTTGAAGTCTTTAGTGAGATATTTTACAATGTTCCTTAAGTTAAATGTCTGTATGTTATGTTAATAATGCTTATGAGATAAAGAAGATAATGAGGTTAATTGAGGGACAGCAAGAGCTATTTAATATATATATATATATATATATATATATATATATATATATATATATATATATATATATATATATATATATAATAAATATAAATATATATTTCTTTTTATAACTTATATATATATATATATATATATATATATTCAAAGATATTTGTGCAATAAACGCAACAATTATTTGTATATTTCAATTGGTCCTAAGTGGGTTTGAACCCTTACCCTTGAGATGGTACTCCAGAGTGTTACCTCGAGACCACGATTGGCTAAAAGGAAACCCAACATTTTACCTCTGAAAGCTTAGCTTCCCAAGAGGAGCAAAGGCGTGTTGGACACCTAACCTCCGACAGGCCTCCCCCGATAACACTCGGGTCAGGGGCAACACTGGGTAATTTTTAACCGGACATTATTAGATGATCAAAGATATTTGTGCAATAAACACCAGCAATTATTTGTATATTTCAATTGGTAGTAAGTGGGTTTGAACCACTTACCCCTTGAATGGTACTCCAGGAGGTGCATTTACCTCAGAGACCACGATTGGCTAAAGGGAAACCCATCATTTTACCTCTGAGATTAGCTTCCCAAGAGGAGCGAAGGTGTGTCTTGGACACCTAACCTCCGACGGGCCTCCCGCCAACACTCGGGTCAGGGGCAACATTGGGTAATTTTTAACCGGACATTATTAGATATTCAAAGATATTTGACAATTTGAAATATACATATAATTGTTGCGTTTATTGCACAAATATCTTTAGAGATATCTGTAATGTCGGATTTAAAAAATTTACCCAATGCTGTTAGATGTTGCCCGGCAGGGAGGCCCTCAGGTGTGCCAGGCTTGCCTTCGCTCTCTTGAAGCTAAAGCTTTCAGAAGAGCAAAATGTGGGTTTTTCACTTATATGTTATCTCGTGTGCTGTGCAGGGGGAGTACCATCTCAGAGGCAGGGTTCAAACCACTGGACAATTGAAATATGCAAATATTAGGCCGTTTATTGCTGAAGCTTTGGTGTATATCTGTGAGTCGATTAGCACCCATTGGGACTGTGTGGCGGGCCAGTTGGGTCAGTCAGTGCACTGCTCATGCTGGAGCTAGCCTGGTAAAAGTGGATGGGTTCACAGTCAGTAAGCGTCTCAGTGGCTGCTCCTGGGTCTTATCTCAAAGAGGATCTAAGCCACTGGATTCAAGACAATAATATAATATAATAATATTATAATAACATAATATAATAATATATATATGATAACAATATATAACATATATATATAATATATATATATATATATATATATATATATATATATATATATATATATGAAGAGGGGAGGGAGAGGGTTCTATAAGAAAAATAGAAGCTTTTGTACATTGTTTATGACATGGAGTAATTTACAAGGCATCTTTATTTCCCTTAGTCTCACTTGGTTTCATATATGTATATATATATATATATATATATATATATATATATATATATATATATATATATATATATATATATATATACATATATAATATATATAGCATATATATATAACAATATGCATATAATATGAAACAAGTGAAAGGCTGGAAGTGAGATAAAAATGGCTTTATGCGGTGTCCCATGTCTCGCTGTGATACTGAAAGCTTTATTATTTTGTGGAATCTCTCTCTCTCTCTCTCTCTCTCTCTCTCTCTCTCTCTCTCTCTCTCTCTCTCTCTCTCTCTCTCTCTCTCTCTCTCTCTCTCTCTCTCTCTCTCTCTCTCTCTGTGCCAATCCATATCTAAGTCCTTGGTAAAAGACAGAACAAGAAAATCATTTTATAATGATGAAAAAAAAAAATAAACTTTGAATAACGGATGAATGTATGTGATAACGAGACATGAATACGTGCTAAAAGGATCTTCACTGTCAGCAAATTTTGAGATTTTAGAAGGTTGTAAGTAATTTTTGAATGAGTTCAGATTGTGTTTTTGTTGGGCCTTGTGAGCGGAATTAATACTGAAAATGTTTTTGAAATGCATTCAAAGTTCAAATGAAAAACTAAGTTTTATATATATATATATATATATAATAATAGAGATAAATATATTTAAATATAATCCCAAGAAAATTTATATATAGATATATATATATATATATATATATTAATAATA
>JABUQX010036292.1:60000-62500 GCA_015478945.1 Trachelipus rathkii | reverse complement strand
ATAATTTTTAAAAATCACATTTTTGTTAAATATTGTTTTAAAAATGAAATATCTCGAAAAGTACGACACATACAGAAAAACCAATTACATATTGGAATCAGCGTATAAAAGCTTATTATAAAAATGTAAAAAAATGAATAAATAATTTTTTCATAAATTAAATATCTTAAAAAGTACGACACTTACAGAAAAACCAATTAAATATTTGAAATCAGCGTATAAAGCTATTTTTGTAATATATGTAATATATAATATAATTTTGTAATATTTGTAATATATTTATTACAAATATGTAAAAAATAAAAATAAGAATAAAAAAAAAAAATTGGGGCTCGAGCCGACGGGGGACAGAAGAGGGGACGTTACAGGGGAGGGGCGGAGGAACCCCGCGACACCCAAATACCAAGAGCGGGGGTTCCGGCCCCGGAGGGGGGAATAGTCCTACCCTGTCGTTCCCCCGGAAGGCCGAGAGACCCCGACTCCTGCCATCTTTACGGTTTAAACTTGGGTATTCCTTTAGTTAAAAAAAAAATTAAATTAAAAGTTACATCCGTAAAGCGTAACTGGTCCTATATATTTTTAATCATGTCCGTTACCACCGAAATTCATTGTTGGTATCATATATAGTAACAATATATTAAAATAAACAAAAAAAATCAAAAACTGACCATTGTGTAAAACAGAAAAGTTCATCATATATATATATATATATATATATATATATATATATATATATATATCTATCATATATATATATATATATATATATATATATATATATATATATATATATATATATATATATATATATATATATACATAGATAATATGTAACTATATATATATATAATAACTATGTATATATATATATATATGTATATATACCTATTTTTATAATATAAATATATATATATATATATATATAATAATACATAGCATAATATATATATATATATATATATATATAAATATAATAATAATAATATATGTATATATATATATAATAACTATATATATATATAATAATAATAATAATATAATATATATATATATATATAATAATAATATATATAATATATATATATATATATATATATATATATATATATGTATAAAGAAGCTACTACTTTTAGCTACATATGCCTTTCTTTTATAGACAAGCGAAGTTCTTAAGAAGTAATTGTTATTTTGAGCTTCACTGAATGATTAAGGATGTATGATCACGTGGTATAATCATCGAATATTAAAAAAGCGCGAAAATCGACGACGGCAATGTGAAGCGTAAAACTATAATGTTATCATAAAATTTTAAAGCTTCTCAATATTCATTAAATCGGGGCTATTATTTATGATAATTAATGGCTAGGTATTAAACCTTTGGTTGATGGGCAAATACGCATTTGCGTCACACACTCCGCAGCCAAGTGAGCGCACACGATATATAACAATATATATATATATATATATATATATATATATATATATATATATATATATATATATATATATATATATATATATATATATATATATATATATATATATATATATATATATATATATATATATACATGGCCGTATTTAAAGCATGGGCCACATGGGCCCAGGCCCAGGGCGGCAAATTCTGGAGGGCGGCAAATTATTTCTAGACCTGAACAGCCTACGTGCTTTGGCTGATACATACATAAGTGCATCGGTTCTGATAATTTATTCAAGAATTAAAAAGTTAAATAATTGAGTTTTCAGAAGTAAAACATTATTTATTGTTTTAAACAAGTAGGTGACTTAGCAGTTTTGATATTAATGGATCTTCAAAAAAGGTAGAGCGGCGGAAAATACCGTAAAATAGCAGAAGAGAAAAGGAGAAAGGAAAATGAAGTGTTATCTAAAATACCAAGAGATTTATCACAAAGACAAATGAATCTGTCGTGAGTGCGGATGAATCTTAAGTAATTTCAAAAGTCATTGATGATAACGATAACACGGGTAATCGTGAAACATATGCATCGAATTCTTACGTTACTGTCGAGAATACTGACCACGTAGACGAAGCACAAGACAAAGAAATCTTTATACCAAGCGATGATCCATTTTATTGGAAAGTTAGTGAAGCCACGCGAGACTACTTTGGAAAAAAATGGGATTATTCAAAATTCAGACATAGATTTTTTTAATTCTAAGCGAATTTATTCAGATAAAGGTAGATTCTTAACAAAATCCTTGTTTGAACGAAAATCTTTGAATGGAGATGTGAAACGTGACTATTTAGTGTACTCTAACAGTCAAGGATGCGTCTTTTGTGGACCGTGTAAACTTTTTGGAGGCTGTGTTGTATCTCAGTTTGTAACAGAAGGATTTAACGATTGGAAGCATGCCAATACAAGATTGACTTAACATAAAAATTCCGTTCGCCATCGTGATTGCATATTGATGCTGAAGAGACAAAGTAATTCATTATGTAGAGCTGACAAGCAGCTGCTCTCTCAATTAGAAGAAGTAA
>JABUQX010036292.1:20000-45000 GCA_015478945.1 Trachelipus rathkii | reverse complement strand
GAGTTAAAGTAATTGGATATATGGATAGAATTATTTTATTTACTGTCTTTTATATCATTATTATTTATAATGAGTACGACACTCAGATTTTTTCCTTTATATAGAATGTTAATTGACTATAAAATCAGGTTCATAATATCAGGCGCGTTCATTTATTCATTTGTGTCATTTTATTTATTACTTTTACGAGTACTGGAGAAAATAATATTACACATTACTTAGAGTGTATATTTTCTGATATCCGTAACAAGAGACGCCAAAGAAAAATTTTATTTCCAAGACAGCAGAGTAAAAATTTGACTATTTAAAATACCCCTCTGAAATCTTTTTTCAATGATAATATCTCAAATTTGTAGTTATACTAACAGATCTGCTCCTTTGAGCTAGTAGAAAAGAACAATATATTTCACACCTATGGATCGAATATACAAAGTGATAAGCAAAAAGGAACAACTTCTCACCCTTAAATCTACAGTATATGCGTTATGAGCCAAGTACTTGCAAAAAGGATCGTTCCTCACTTTTCCAGATTTGTTCATTTTGTATTCCTTGTTTTGACTATTATTAGAAGATCTGATTTAAAAAATATATTATGTTATTTATACTGCTAATTGCTATACTCATAATATCCACTGTACCTTTTATTGCATATTATATGAGTTTTTACTTCACTAAAAATCTATCAATGTGTTTTTGACTGACACCTACCCTTCATATATTCTCATATATACAACCAAAGATCACGTCTGAGTAATTCAAAGTATTACTTCAAATCGTGATCTTTTGCCGAATAGGATTGAAAAGGGATTCTAGGCCATTCTATTATTGAAGCCAACATTAAATTAAAAAAACAATGTGAAGTTTTTTTTTAAATAAATTGGTATTAAAAAAAAGATCGAATTTAGTTATCCTATAATTAATTCAGATATTCCTTGGAGTTTATTCTAAAAATTGAACGTCCCATTATTTATAAGTGGCTACAGTAGGTTAGTAAATTGCTGAGTAAATCAACCTAGATAAATATATTAATATATATAATATTATTATATATATAATATAGTATGATAATGGTATTAGTTAAATGTTTCCATAGCTATCAATAATTGTAGGCTCAATATGCTCTACTACTTTATATATGATACATTATATTACTTTATATATTATAATATATATATATTAATTAAATTAATATATATATATATATATATAATATTATATATAATAATATAAATATTAATAATATAATATATTTATATATATAATATTATTATATAATATAAAAATATGTACTCTCTCTCTCTCTTCTCTCCTCTCATCTCTCTCTCTCTCTCTCTACTATCTTACTCTCTCTCTCTCATACTCTACTGGTAAAGTCTCTTCTACTTTCATCTCTCTCTCTTTCATCTCCTACATTCTCTAGGTTATATTAGTATATATTTTTCATTTTTGTCACCTTCAATTCAACTTTCGCCTTTACGAACTCAATGTTTTTATTAGCGCATTTCAACTTATCATCTTTTAGCGATATTTACAATACTATTATACGCAATCCTTTATCCATGCTTTCGCTTCCTTATTTAATATCTCAAAAATGCTTGTCCACTGTTTTATGTCATTTGTACTCACCTATAAAAATTCGGGACTCAGGTATCTGGATAGTTGGATCCACTCAACGATAGTCTGGTTCGCTTCACTGAGAGAGCACGACGGTTACGTCATTTGACTTCTTCTCTCTTAGCCTACCTTTGTGATCCAATAACTTCGTTCTTTCCTTTGAACTTATAAACAAGACTGACCTAACGCAAATAAGTGCGTGTTTTGTGAATTTAAAATGATGTTGGATTTCTTCTCAAATTGTATTATTAATTTTAAGCAGTTTACGGGGTAAGGTGGATGCGAGTCAGTTTTATTACATTCATTATATATATGTATCATTTGATAGATATATTTTTAAAAATATAAAGTAGTTTATTAAATTATTTTTTTTGTGAAAATTCCAAAGTATGTAAAATCTTTTTAATATAGTATTATTTTTCTTGGAATAGTTATTTTTAAGTTTGGAAATAGTATTGTCACCCCGCATACATAGCCAAATTTTTTTTATGTATCATTAACTTTGCATAAATTTATTATTAAATTTTTGTTGTTATTTTCTATTAGCAATTACTATTTATATTTATATTTTTTATAGGTATATTTATATGCTTTATGAAAATAAATGTGAAAATTTTCCATCTTTGAACTTCCTACGAAGGCCCCAAGAGCCTTCAATATATTCTTCAATTCCCTAACTTAATCCATAGGGACCGGGTGGCTGATAGGAAGGTAAAATGAAAATTATGCTCGAGTGACAAATGCAAACTTCAAGGGAACAAAATGTTTTGTATGTAATGACGGCTGAAAAAAAGTCGAACTCAATCTCGTCCCTAAAAAAACGATGAAATGAAATGTACTTTAATCGGCTGGCTTCGAATATTAAAAAAATTCAATTTGCTTTGACCAGCAGCTATAAAGCCATAAAACCAGCAGATGAAACATTGAAACCTAAAACGTTCATGGATGATTGATAATTAACTGTACATTTAGATACGGAATGAAGCGCAATGATGGATCACATAAAAGCTGAAAACATGGCAAAGGTTGGCAATGTGCATCTATTCAGAAGATTAAAAGATCGCGGTGCTGTGCTTCTTCTTTTTTCCGTGCCATCATACATGATTGGAGCTGAGTGTGTACTGCGTCTATCACTTATACTTCTTGTGTTGCCTGCTGTATTTAATCTTCCGCTCAGCTTTATGAGAGCCTGTGACGTCATGTGCTACTATCAGGTCGTGAGAGAGTTGTGTGCTAGCAGATGAGAATTTATATTGGGGCGATTTGCAACATCGACCCCCTCCCTGAATACTATAAAGCTCTGCCCATGATGTATGTGTAACACACAATTCTTAGATAATATATGCTAGCTGATCTTATATGAAGGTAAGTTGATAAGGAAGTGAAATGTAGTATATATAGTAAAGATTAAGTAACTATATAATATGCTGAAGCAGTTAAATTATTATATATATATATGATGACAATAGTAATCAATAAAGATAAAATTAAGAGCCTTCTTGCAAAGTATAATCAGTATATTATAATTATGTGTGAAGAGTTGTAATAACTATAAATAATCTGAGAAGCAAGATGAAGAGAAGTCATTATAAGTTAACCATTGTAAGTTAAAAAGATCTAAGCTGGAGTATGTCTAAAAGATAGAACGAGGGATTATAGTGAATAAGTATATAATAGGTATATATAAACAGAAACATAAGGAACGTCTTTGAGAAAATAAGAAGTATGGAGTCCATTGAATCTATATGAACGTCTAATAAAAGTCAGTAAGTTAAGAAAGTCTGGAGAATATACACTAGAAAAGTCAGTAAGTTAAGAAAGTCTGGAGAATATACACTAAAAAAAGTCAGTGAGTTAAGAAAGTCTGAAGTATATACACTATTAATAAATATAATCAATTAAATAATTTATCGGCGGTCAATATTTCCTTCATACTTTAAAATAAATTTTTAAAATACTAAAAGTAAAATAAACTAGAAAGGAAGCACACATTACAGTAGAAATTTAGTGTAACGATGAAGAGATGAGTGAAGGGTTACAGGGTTAAGTTTTCATGACCAACAATTACACCAGCTTAAGATGCTCTAATGAGAGTCAAGCACCACATGAAGCGTCAGATGGAGTGGGACGATATTGCAGCGCTCTCACCTGTTTAATCAGGTAACCCAACGATGTGAAACTGTGACTCCTTCAGTAAGGGTACTTCTTGAAGGGAAGGATTAATAACTCTCTAGGTAACTCTTTGTAGCAAATATAGATGGAGACATATATTAAAGTTTTGCTTTGAGTGTTAACAGTTCAGGAAGCATTATTTATGCAATTATGTATCCTTATGGATATAGTTGCAAAGAGAGAATAATTCGTCCTGTCTCTACTCCGTGAAACATCCGAGAATTAGTAGAAAAATGTTGTAAGGAATTAATGGTGAACGTAGGTGATGGACAGTTATTCAAAAGTTGGTCTACAAAGAATTAACCTCACCAGTTATAATAATTTAAAATGGGACCGAGCCATCAAGAACCTGAATTTGAGCTTCCATGTTCGTCCTAAAATGAAAGATGACTTTTCTCCCACCCACAATCGATAATTAAATAAAAAAAACTTCTAAAAAATCTATACTTTAAAGTAGGATATATACCTCTGCAACCACAAATGTTCATTGAAACTTACACTGAAGGAAAGATAAAATAAGAAAAGTTGTGTTCACCATGACATGCTATTGGTGTGCCCTTGGAACCGGAAACAGAAATTGCAGACAGAGGGGACTATAAAAAAAGAATTCACGTATCTCCTGTATCTATTAAAAATTGTTGAGACGAACCCAAAATCTTTACAATAGTTTTAAAATACTAGCCAATGATGGCGCCAGCAATGACCCGCCCTTTAAGTTTTCCGATGTTGGTGTATGAGAAGGAAAAGGGTGGAGCTGGAGAGAAAGCCTAGACAAGGATAGACGATGAAAATTATTTTTATTAGGCCATTCACACCACAAAAGTGTGATTTATGTATTAAATAAAAGAAAACTAGTAACAAACTTGTATACATCATTCATTTAATTAGTTAATTTAAAAATATATATATATATATTTAAACTTCTAATAAAAATAACAGTAGTGTTTTTTTTTGTTTTTGTTTTATAATTTAAATACATCATTACTAATTTTCTGTATTTTATTTGGTAAACAAGAAATTTGCTTAGAAACTCTGCAAAGCTTTTTTTTATTCCTTGTTGAGAGTCGAGCTTTATTCACGGGGTTTTCAAGTTTTTACAATGTCCGTCCCTTTACCAGAATAATATAAGGAATAATATGAAATTAGAATGTCAAAGGGCAGCCAGTAAAAATCAGATAATTTAATAACCTTTATGAAAATGGTGAAATCAGGTGTTAGTCAACAATTTGCTTCTTCTAAGAAAACAGCTATTAAAAAAACAAAAAATAGAGATAAATTGGTTTATAGAGTGAAGAGTTTTCTTTTCAGGCAACCCATGATTTGTCGATTAGTGGCGCAGATATTGAATCGGGTGTTTTTCATGATTTGATTTATATTCGAGCTAAAGCTGGATATGTTGTGCTTCAGGGAAAGTTGCGATTTTGAAGGGATATTGGTTATTAAAATGTGTAGATTTTAAATTGAACATAATTTTCAAAACTTTCTGTCGATTTTGACCAAATAAAGTGCAGAATGCAGAATAAAGTGCAGAATGTTTATTTCGGGATTTTTTTGAGTGTTTTAGTTTGTATTTTAGTTGCATATGAAAGGATCTAAAAATTTCGACATTCGTTCTATGCGAGCAAAAATCATTGTCGAAATAGCTTAACAACTTTATCTACAAAAAGACAACACATCTACCAAAATAATTACTGTTGGGATTTCCGCAATCTGCTACAAATTCCTAGGAAACACCAATGTAAAAAAAAAAAAAAAAAAAAAAACTCATAAATGAAAAATTGTGATAACTTTTTTTATTCATCTTATCAACATAAAATTTTTAGAGCATGTATAATTTGACGAGCTAAATTTTTTTAAAATTAGATGCCTTTTTAGCATGTTCAACTGTTTTGTCGCTGTTCATCGGAAAAAAATTCAAATTTTTGAAATTTTTGGCACAAAAAAAACTCCCGAAATAAATGTTTTAGGCTTACTAGAGGGTGCATTTTGCACTTTATTTTATCATAATCGGTCGAAAATTTCAAAATTGTGCTCAAATTTAAAATCTATTGATTTTAGTCACTAAAAACACAACAAAGTCGAAATTTTCTCTACAAGAATATCTACAGAATTCTTCGAAAAATGCGGAATATATTTCCCATAGGGTCCGGAAGGAGATATTTAAAAACTGTTGCTCTGCTGTAAGAGATCATTTAGTCAACAGTGTAGTGATATTCAATATTTACCGATGAAACTGCAGAAATTTCTGGAACTGAACAGCAAGTTATCTTTGGGTGTTCGATAACTTAAGAAAAGCAAAGATAAATTGGGATGAGAATAGTTTATGGGCATTATCAGTAGCTCAAACTATTTTAAATGTAACGCAGGTAATTGGACTGGAAACAAGCTACCATTTGGGCAGCTTTATAATATATGATAATCAATATTTCTGGTGTGCAAAAGAGAGTATAAGAAAAAAAAATGTATTGTCCGACTTCTTCAACTGCGCTTCCCATCGATTGAATCTCGAAATTAATAACCTCCAGTCAAGTAAAAACTGTAGTGGTCACAGTAAAAGTACGTAAAATCATTCAGAAAAGTTTAATAAATAGAAATTGGTCGTTGCAATACTTTTACTGTGTGAGACACGATGGCTCTCGAAACAGATGGGTATCCGCCTCCTCATAGCATTTTTCTAAATGTTGTGTCCTCAACTTTTTTTTCTTTTACAAATGAACACCACCGTTCACGGGCAGAGCCCTAATCAAGGAGGGAGTGTACTCAAATTTTTTGCTTTTAAAGATAAACATCACCGTTCACGGGCAGAGCATTAAACAAGGAGGGGTGTACTCGATTAACGTCCGAGCAAGATGAAGCCAAGCCCAATGAGAGAATAGCCTACATTCTCCCACCCGATCAGTTGCGAACCTGGGACCCTCGTTTTGTTTGGTAAGTGCTCTACCACTGAGCTACCGGGCACTTTTATATAAATAAATATGAAATACTGAAAAATACATATACATAGATACATACATACATAGATTCATATATACATAAATATATAGATATAAACATACGCATCATATATATATATATATATATATATATATATATATATATATATATATATATATATATATATATATATATATATATATATATATATATATATATAATATATATATATATCAATTTTTTTTTATCTTTCTCCTATCCCCAGTGGGGGTGAGGTGCTTAGCATACACAGGAACAGAAAAGTAGTAGAAGAACATGACGGAAGTCGAAAAGAAAGCCCCCCCTTTTTACCGTTTCTTTTATACCCCCTGTGAGAAATCATCGAAATCAGAAAAATTCACCCCGAGGCTACACGGGATTGCGACAGACTCTCATTGTGGAATCTCATCAATGTGAGGACCATCCCCTGGGCAAAGCCCACAACCATACCCCCTTACAAAACCCCACCATTCACTCCTTTTATTCACCTTTCTTCTGGCTTTTGCCAAACTCACAGTTCTCTCCTTCAGGCATTCCTTTACTGACTCAATCTACTTTTTCTTCGGTCTCCCAGCCGGTCGATTCCCAGCACAATCAACACTATACATCCGCTTAACCAACCGACTATCATCCATCCTTTCCACATGGCTAAACCATCTCAACGTACTTTCATTTATTCTCTCATTTACTCCTTTCTTCACACTCTAATGCGTTCATTCCTCATTTTACCAATTCTTCTCACACCTAACACCCCAATAAGATTATCCATCTGAACACTTTGTACCTAAGATCTATACCCCTTATTCAAGACCATAGTTTGACTACTATGCATTAACTCAGGTAACAACATATCATTATGCAAAACCCTAGGGCCCTCAAGACATAGTCCTTCACATCTACTAAGAATTTAATTGCACCAACCACCTTCCTACCGTTCACAACTTTTCTATTACATTCCGACTTTATTTCGTTCCCTTTTCATTTAACATATAGCCTAAATATTTAAACTCAGATACTTGTTCCAGTTGTTCGCCATCTAACACTATTTAACACGGCGGACTCTCCTCAGTCACTACCATAACCTTACTCTTATCTACATTTACTTTCAAGCCCATACGTTTACACACCCTGTCAAACCCCTCTACCAATCCTCTCAAACTCTCTTCAGATTCACTACACAAAACCAAATCATCCGTATACAATAAACAGGGTACCCTCCACTCTCTTTCATTCTCCATCATTCTAACACCTTCCCCTGCCACCACTACCTCTAATTCTTTCATAACCCCATCCATATACAAATTAAATAGCCGAGGAAGCATAACACATCCCTGCCTCACTCAGCTTTTAACACTAAAACAATCACTTTCAACTCCATTTATTCTTACAACGCTTCATTATCGTCATAATACTTTTGATTCCATTCAAAAGCCTACCACCAACACCATATGTCACTAACACCTGCCACAGAGCTTCCCTATTGATCCTGTCATACGCCTGTTGCAAATCCATAAAACATAAATATAATTTATTTATTTGCTCTCATTTTCTCAATCATTTGTTTCAATGTAAAAATTTGATCCACCCATCCCCTACCACTTTTAAATGCACCTTGTTCTCCACCAATCAGTCCTTCAGTCACTCGACGTACTTTTTCAACCAAACTACCAGCATATAATTTCCCTACAACACTCAATAAACTAACTCTCCTATAGTTCCTACAGTTCCCCTTATCCCCCTTACCCTTATATAAGGTACTATTACTGCTCTCCTCCAATCTCTCGGAACTATACCCTCCATAAACGCTTTGTTACACGACTTCCACATCTATTCAATCACCATCTCGCCTCCATTCTTGATCATTTCACCAGTAATCTTCGTCTATGGTCCTTGAAAGTTTACCTTCTGCAGAACGGTTCCATCTTAGCCACTAGCCTCCTCGGCCTACTTTTACCTCAGCTCTCCCAAAATACCTGTTTCGCCTTGCACCATCAAACCCACAAACATTCACTATCACCTCTTCATTGCTGCCAATGTTATGCAGATTTCGAAGTGTACCCTCCACACTCTTCTCACACCCATTTCATAAGTTACGAAAGCACCATCTCTATTCATTATTCTGCGCAGATTCTCCTTACTTCCATTCTTAACCTTTCACGATTCCTTCCAGAAAAGCTTCCAATTCCCTTGTATGTCCCCATTCGCCCTTTTTCCAAACTCTTCATTTACCTCATTTTTTCTCATACGTTTTCAACTTTTAATCTTTTTATTTTCATCCTTATATAATTCCAAACATCTTTCTTTTAAGACCTCATCAATGGCTTTTAGCACATTCAACACGTCTCTTTTTTACTTTTAACCGCTTGCATCACCTCTTCATTCCACCATTCACTGTTGAGATTCTTATTTCCTACTTTAGCACATCCACATACTTCTCTTGCAACTACTAACGAAAGGATTCCTTTCATGTGCGCCCAAATTATATTCAATTTCATCCTGTTTCACATCAACTGATCTTATTCACTAAGCGCTCTTAAATACTTTTCCTTATTACCTTGTTCACTTACCTTCTCGTTCTAATTCTTACCACTACCTTCCTTACCTCTTTCCTCTCCATCCAAGCCCCACTAACTTTATTTTACACATAAAACAAACATAATGATCCAATAATTCCATTCCCAGCAGCCTCATTTCATAGTTATATAATAATTTTTATAAAAGAAAGACATCTACAATATTACGAGAAGCCTTCAATCAATCACTAATCCTAATAGGAAGCTTTCATTTTGAGAATAAAAGCAGAGCAAATTTTTATTTACGTTAAACTGCTTTGAATAATCTCGTAGAATCTAGAAGATCTCGTAGAAGTAAATGTGCCTGGTTATTAAAGCAAATAGGGATACTAAAAAGGGGCAACACTTTGCAAGAGGTATCTATGATATGGTATAAACTTCAAACGCTGAGTTACTTGCCTTTTTAATCTCAGCGACGTAAGCAAAAGCGGCTGCCAGTGAATATGAAGGCACCATTTGTAATTTAGATATTCAATTATATATAAATTGTTAATAAAGGTTTTAAAAGTTGGGCAAATTAATTGTTAATTACGCAAAATAACCTCAATGATTCAGTAAGTCAATTTTAAATTAAAGTGCTTCCTAGTGGTCAAAGTCTGAACTAGGCACGTCAATAGCTTGATAATTTTACCCTCATAGGGAAATAGAAAAATAAATTTACTAGTTACTAGTATAGTAATTAGACTAGCATTAACGTATTGCCCATAAATTTCTGATATTAATGTATAAATTCAATCCTATAATCGATTTTCATAATCGAAAAAGTTCAGTTTCCAAGTTTACCCAAATGAATGACCTTTGACCTTATTACAATATAGGTCACAGGATTAAAATTAAAACATGAAACCAGGATGCATAGGAAGATAAGAGTTTTGTAAATTTATATATGTATAATTTCTATAATACTCTCAATATTTAAAAAGTTATAACAATTTTAATAGAACTTTTGAAATGAAAAATTAGCAAAAATACGGCCAAAATTATCAACTGGTTTTCAAATTTTAAATTATTAATATTTTAAAAACCAGTTGACCAGAGATTATAAAATTTATACAGGATTTAAAGAATGTCCGAATGAACCTACATATCAAATTTCAAAGTTGTAGGTAGCGTGGACTTAATAATATAAAAGTTAATATATATATATATATATATATATATATATATATATAATAGTATAATATATTATATATTATTATATATATATTATATATATTATAGTCCTATATATATATATTATATATATAATATATATTATAGTATATATATATAATATTATATATACAGGCCGGGATGAAACTTGGTGGATATATAGCACTAGTGGCGCATAACACGAATCTGAAGTTAAAAAGAAGCAGAATTTAAAGAGGGGGTTTTAGCCTACGAAAGATAAACTTGAATAACTATGAAAATATACAAGTAAATGAAAATATTTTGCACTCCATCGAAGCCAAAAACTCTCAGAAAATGTGCATGGTAGAATTTTGAGTTTTCGGATGATGTTTATGACCGAAACAATTTTATAATTTTATTAAGATAATAACATACTTTTTAACAGAAACATATATACAATATGTTTTTCATGAGATTATTAGTAATTAATATTACTAGAGTAGTTTTTTTTTTTACAATATAAGGCTAACGAACCGATCGATTGGTCATTCATATATATGAAGTAATCCAATTTACTGGTTGTAGTTGAAAACTACTTCAACACTATATATATATATATATATATATATATATATATATAATACTATTATATATATTATAATAGTATATATTATATATATATATACTATATATATATAATTATATATAGTATATTATATATATATTATATATATATATATATATTATATGGAAGAGATTTTTTATGAAGGCTGTGATTTCAATACATACCAAAATGAAAGAAATTGCACAAATTTTAATACGATATTCCAAACTCTACTCCAAAACCCCTGAGGCATGTAAGCACACACACACACACACACACACACACACACACACAACACACACACACACACACACACACACCCATACACACA
Source organism: Trachelipus rathkii (assembly GCA_015478945.1). Classification (NCBI taxonomy): domain Eukaryota; kingdom Metazoa; phylum Arthropoda; class Malacostraca; order Isopoda; family Trachelipodidae; genus Trachelipus; species Trachelipus rathkii. The sequence goes on along the minus strand of JABUQX010036292.1, from coordinate 33,620 downwards.
CACAGAGAAAAAAAGGCTTTTCATACCTGAGTGTAGACCAGAGGAATACTTATCCACTCATAGCCGAGAAGACTTCCACAATTTCCCCTGAATATCTTGATCTCCTTCAGAACAACCTGGACTGCCAAGTCGTTTTGGATGTAACATTCTTTGCGGGCGCTCTCAATTAGGGACACCGCCCATACCAGGGGTACCCAATATATATTCCCATTGGCTTCTTTGATCGTCCCTTCCAGAAGGTTCTTTTCAGTGTCCAGTAGGTACCCTTAATAATAATAATAATAATAATAATAATAATAATAATAATAATAATAATAATAATAATAATAATAATAATAATAATAATAATAATAATAATAATAATAATAATAATAATAATAACATAAAGAAGTTATTTTTAAATAAATATTGTTTTTTTTACAAATAATGAAGATATAAAATTTAACAATGAGGTTGAAAAATTACAGCCAAACGGTAGCAACAGTAATAATAGTAATAACAGCACTAGTAGCAGTAATATCATACTTATTAGTAGGAAGTGGAGAAAAAATACTCAGCAACCGTAATAATAGTAATAACAGCACTAGTAGCAGTAAATGTAAGAGTAGCAGTTGGAGTAGAAGTAGTAGTAACAAATCATGGGTAGTAGAAGGGGTGGGTAAAACAGCGGGTGGGAGAACAAAGGAGTTCTCATAGTAGTAGCATTAGTAGTGGTAGTAACAGTAGTAGTAGCAGTAGTAGAAGTAGATCAGTAGATCAGTAGTACAATTCCAGTAGCCGTAGTGGTAGATAACGTGCACCACAGCGAATTAACTCATGATCTCTGCGGCGAAATCATCCGAAGGGTCAAAACAAAAGCCAAATTGGCGTAACGAACGATCGTTCTTCTCATCATCCGAGTTCGAACGTCCTTGTCATTAATAATAATAATAATAATAATAATAATAATAATAATAATAATAATAATAATAATAATAATAATAATAATAATAATAATAATAATAATAATAGATAATACGAATAAGAAAAAACTCCAGAGGATGAGTCGGTGGCGTCGGAACCGGAGTTATAGGCAGGCTTGCCTTGTGGAGGCGGAACCGGTGTTGGAACAGGAACCGGAACCGGCGCAGTGTCGTAGTCGGTTCTGATGTAGGAGGCGCTGAAGCAGGCGATGAAGCAGGCGTTGAAGGCTAAAGCGAGGGCTGAACCGGCGTTTTAGGCGAAATGGAGATGGATGTAGCGTCGGGAACTGAGCTGGAGACGGAACCGTAGTCGGAGTCGGAGCCGCAGAAAAAGGCGGAATAGGAGACAGGAGCTGAAGGCGAAGATGGAACCGCAGCAGAAGGGTGCTCAAAATTGAGCTCACTCCGTGAGCTCAATTTTTTCGATGTAATAATAATAATAATAATAATAATAATAATAATAATAATAATAATAATAATAATAATAATAATAATAATAATAATAATAATAATAATAATAATAATAATAATAATAATAATAATAGGACTCCTGAACACCTGGGTCGATTGAGAGACTTTAGGCCTAACCGAACTCGTTCATTTGGATACCTCAAAAGGGCGTAGCGGCTACGCTCTAAGAGGGAAGTACCCCCTATATACATCCTAGCGACTTGAAATTTCGTATGTAAGTAGCTTAATACATCAATAGCCATATACAAAGCTCTAATAGTTTTCGAGAAAAAGGTGTGGTCTCTCAATCTGTTCTGTAACTACTTATTTACTCCTGTTTTTTTTTTGTTTTTTTTTTTGTTAGCAATAATACGTAATAATAAAATAATAATAATAATAATAATAATAATAATAATAATAATAATAATAATATAATAATAATAATAATAATAATAATAATAATAATAATAATAATAATAATAATAATAATAATAATAATAATAATATTAATAAAGTCGAGAGCTCTAATAGTTTTCGAGAAAAAGGTGTGGTCTCTCAATCTGTTCTGTAACTACTTAAATATTTAAACTGGGCCATTTTTATTTAAAGGTCTCGATCAGAATTCCAGTCAGAACCGAGGTTGACATCTCAATTAGAGCCGCAATTGGCTTCGTGCTCAGAGTCCTGGTGTGTGATCCGACAGTTGTGGGGACGTGTCAAGTGGGACACGCCAATGGAAGAAATTGTGGTGCAAGTACCTGGTCGGGTGCTTGGGGACATCAGACGAGCCGCATTGGACTTGGGTGGCATTTTGAGGCACCAGTGGCTCTTTTGACTCCACTAAAGTATTGGAGTACTTTGGAGCTCTTTACAAAAATCAGGAGTACTTTGGAGCTCTTAACGGACACCGGAGTACCAGTTGGAGGATCGTTAACAGTGCAAATCGGAGCACTGTAGTAGAATTCGTATTCTGGTGGAAAAATCTATTTGGAAGTAGTTGACGCACTTTCACTGTGGTAGTGATGGATCACTGGAAAAATCGGAAGTGGTTCTGGAACCTGATTCAGCATCTGTGGGTTAACTGGAACGGCCAAAAGGTTGATAACACGGATCGTCTCTAAATAGGTCACGATTAGTTCCGTTTTTTATGTATTTTTATTTCATGTTCATATTATGTATTAACTTGTATATATATATATATATATATATATATATATATGGAACTGAATATATATATATATATATAACTATCTCTTCTCTCTCTATATATATATATATATATATATATATATATATATATATATATATATATATATATATATATATATATATATATATATATATATATATATATATATATATATATATATATATATATATATATATACTGATAAATCTGGGATATTGGGAACTGAATCTTTGTTAAGCTGAGGAGATTTTATACATTTATTTATTTTTTTAAATACATTTCTTTATATTTTTAATATACATTTAGATATGTCTTTATTGGTTAATTTGCATTAGTTGGTGAGCTACTGAGACGTGTAACACCCCCTCCTTGAATAGGGCTCTGCCCGTGAGTGGTGGTGACAACTATATATATATATATATATATATATATATATATATATATATATATATATATATAGATATATATACTTTCAATTATATATATATATATATATATATATATATATATATATATATATATATATATATATATATATATATATATATATATATATATATAAATCAAATAAAAAAACACCACAAGTGTATGTAGGGTAAAGGAAGGGTAGAAGAAGTTGAACAACTCAAAAGACACTTTATTGGACTATGATATGCTTTATTGTGAATTACTCCCCAGAATCAGGTTGGTAGTGTGAAGACAAAGGTGCAGCCAAAGGGTCTCACAGTAGGGTTCGGAGGTTCGGCGCAGCAAACACAATGTTGGTACGTACGGCGACGGCCGCGGGGGGTGTTGGGTCTGTCTCAATACCGTGTATGACCCCCTCTGGCACGGATGACTGCCTGACACCATCCTGGCATGCTCTCGATGAGTGGGCGAATGTCCTGGACAGTGATTTGATCCCATACGTCGTGCAGTGCCTGTCGCAGGTCCGGGAGGGTCCGTGGAGGGGGTTGCAGCTGTCGGATCCGACGTTTCAGGATATCCCACAAATGTTCGATTAGGTTGAGGTCCGGACTATATGCTGGCCACTCCAACGCCGTAATTTGAACCGTCCTAAGGTAGTCGTTCACACATTGGGCCTTGTGTGGTCTTGCATTGTTATGCATTAGGATGAAAGAGTCACCGATGTAAGGGGCATATGGCACGACATATGGTTCGAGGATGTCTGTGATATACCTTACGGCTGTAAGAGTGCCTCCATCGAAGATGTGCAACTCCGTAGGCCCCGATAAAGAGATGCCTTCCCAGACCATAACCGACCCACCTCCAAACGGCGGCACCTGCAGCATATTGCATTGCGCGAACCTCTCCGTCGGTCGTCGGTCGTCGGTCGTCGGTCGTCGGTCGTCGGTCGTCGGTCGTCGGTCGTCGGTCGTCGGTCGTCGGTATACTCTAGCACGCCTGTCCGAGGCGTACAGTAAAGAGCACCTTTGCCCAATCGTCGACCGTCCAATGGATGTGTTCTCGGGAAAATGCCAGTCGTGCCCTTCTATGTGCTGTTGTGTGCGGTGGACCTCTGGTAGGCCTCCGGGGCGGTTAATTATGTTCTTCAAGGCGTCGACACACTGTATTGTCACTCGCTCTGGTGGCGTGTACCTCCGCCAGCTGTATCTGCAGATGTGTTGCCGTTGTGTGGCACTCCTGCAAAGCACGGATACGTAAAAGTTGGTCTTCCACAGGTGTCGTGGCCCTGGGCCTACCTTGTCCTCGCCGGCGATTATGTGTCAGGGTTTCCTGGTATCGTTGGACCACCCGTGCAATCGTTGTGTGCACTACACCGAACCATCGACCAAGTGCCCGGTACCCGTGTCCTTCGGCGTGGAGTGTTGTTATCTGCATGCACTGATCTCTTGACAGTTGACGCACTATCCTCTCCATGTTTATCGGAGTCGCTTCGTACGTGAATGATCCCTCGCTCGATTATACCCCCGACATAACCTACCCCCACCTCTCCCAGGTCTAGTTACGTGGTTTATGTTTTCCTAAATTTATCGCGGTATGGCCCTAATACTGCAACGAATTCTCTGCTGGTTGGTTACATAGTTACACTGATGCTGTCGTCTGTGTTGGTGTATGGTTTCGTGGGGTTTGCGGCCTTCCAGTTCCCGCGAGTGATATTTAACCTAGTGGTGCGTTATTTTTGACGAGTAATATAATATATATATATATATATATATATATATATATATATATATATATTTATATACTACTATATGCTATTTATATAAAGAGTATATATATATATATATATATATATATATATATATATATATATATATATATATATACTCCTCTGTCCCGAAAGTCAGTTTACTGAATATCCCATGAACGATTGAATAATGTAGCTCCTCCGTGACCTATACGAGTGGGTAGCTAGTTACCGAGGCTAATTATCCATACCAGTTTTAACCAGATTTAAAAAGTCAGTCTTTAATCGAAGCTGATTGGGATGCCACTTTATCGAGAACTATGGTTTTTAAGTGGCACAAAGCTTTCAAAGAGGGCCCAGAGAATGTTGAAGACAATCCTCGTTGTGAAAGACCAATCTCATTAACAAACGATATAAATGTGGAAGTTGTGCGAGTTGTTATGGAGAGAGACCACCGATTCAGTGATTGCAGAAGAAACTTTTTTGGATAAAAATGCAGTTCACAGAATTTTAACGAACCATTTGCACATGCGAAATATTTGTGCAAAACTAGTGCCGAAAGAATGTCTTTGGAGCAGAAAGTGAAGAGGGTCAAAATTTGTCAAGATTTACTTAAAAGACTCGAAATGATGCTCAATTTTTTTGGATAAAGTTAGAATAGGCTATAAATTATGGGTGTCTGAGTACGATCCTGAAACCAAAATGAGGAGTGGCGCACAAAAAATTCTCCTCGTCCGGAGAAAGCAAGTATGAGCAAGTCCAAGGTGAAAACACTGATTATTTTTCGACAGCCATGGTATTGTGCACAAAGAATTTGTACCTTCAGGACAGACAGTTAATCACGTCTTAAACAAAGATGTCTTGGAACGACAGACGATTAGGTGGTGCTGCACCACGATAACGCGCCATCTCACACTGCGCTCTCAGTTATAGAATTTCTGGCGAAGAAAAACATTCAAGTACTTCCACATCCTCCATACAGCCCAGATCTAGCTCCGTGCGATTTCTACCTTTTCCCTAAGTTGAAAATGAAGTTGAAGGGTCATTATTTTGGGACGATGGAAAACATATATAAAAAAATGTAACACGTGAACTAAAAAACACACTTCAGGAAAATTACTTCCGGTACTGCTATGAACAGTGGAAAAACGTTGGAACTTTGCTGTGTGTAACCTCCCAAGGGTCATACTTCGAAGGAGATAACTTGCAATTTCAGGTAAGTCCAATACATAATTAAATACGACATCAGTACACTTACTTTTGGGACATAATATATATATATATATATATATATATATATATATATATATATATATATATATATATATATATATATATATATATATATATATATATATATATATATATACTGTATATATATATATATACATATATATATATATATATATATATATATATATATATATAATATATACTATATATATATATATATATGTATATAATGTATATATATATATCAATATAATGTAATATATATATATATATATATATATATATAATCATTTATATAAAAATAATAAAAATATATATAAAAAAAATAAAAATAAAAAATATATATATATAATATATATATATATATATATATATATATATATATATATATATATATATATATATATATATATAATATATATATATATATACTTCTTTATATATATATACATATATATATATATACTATTATATATATGTATATATATAATATATATATAATATATATGTATAATATATATATATATATATATATATATATATACTATATGTAATAATAATATATAATATATATATATATATATATAATAATAATATATATATATATATATATATATATATAATATATATATATATATAATAATATATATATATATATATATATGAAATATGGATATGTATATATACATATATATATATATATATATATATATATATATATATATATAACGGTATATATATATATATATATATATATATATATATATATATATATATATATATATATATATATATATATACTCTCGTCAAAAATAACGCACCACTAGGGTAAATGTCACTCGCAGGAACGGGAAGGCCCCTAACCCCATGAAACCCCACACCAACACAGACGACAGCATCAGTGTAACTATGCAACCACCCAGCAGAGAATTCGCTGCAGTATTGGGGCCGTCACCGCGATAAATTTAGGAAAACATAAACCACGTAACTAGACCTGGGAGAGGTGGGGGTAGGTTATGTCGGGGGTATAATCGAGCGAGGGATCATTCACGTACGAAGCGACTCCGATAAACATGGAGAGGATAGTGCGTCAACTGTCAAGAGATATGTGTTTGCAGATAACAACACTCCACGCCGGAAGACACGGTTACCGAGCACTTTTTCGACGGTTCTGTGTAGCGCACACAACGATTGCGCGGGTGTTCCAACGGTACCAAAAAACCTGACACCTGAGGTCGCCGGAGAGGATAAGGTAGGCCCAGGGCCACGACACCCGTGGAAGACCAATTTATACGTCTGCGTGCATTAGGAGAGCGCCACAAAACGACAGGACATCTGCAGATGCAACTGGCGGAGGTACACAGAACCAGGGTGAGTGACAATACAGTGCGTAGATACCTTGTGGAACATAATTATTGACCCCTGAGGCCCTCCATAGGTTCATCGCACACCACGGCATATTGAAGGGCGCGACTGGCATTTGCAAGAGAACAATCCATTGGACGATAGGCGATTGGGCAAAGGTGCCCTTTACAGATGAGTCGAGAGTGTGTCTGTATTCCTCGGACAGGCGTGCTAGAGTATACTGACGACCGACAGAGAAATTCGCCCAATACAATATGCTGCAGGCAACGCAGTTTGGAGGTGAGTCGGTTATGATATGGAGAGGCATTTCTCTATTAGGGCCTACGGAGCTGCACATCTTCGATGGAGGCACTTCTACAGCCGTAAGGTATATCACAGACATTCTCGAACTATATGTCGTGCCATATGCCCCCTACATCAGTGACTCTTTCATCCGAATGCATGAAAAAGCAAGATTAAACAAGGCCCAATGTGTAAACTACTACCTTAGGACGGTTCAAATTGCGGCGTTGGAGTAGAAAGGATATAGTCCGGACCTCAACCCAATCGAACATTTGTGGCATATCCTGAAACTTTTGATCTGACAGCTGCAACCTCCTTCACAGACCCTCCCGGAATTGCGACAGGCACGCACGACCTATGGGATCAAATCACTGTCTAGGACATTCACCCACTCATCGAGAGCATGCCAGGACGGTGTCAGGCAGTCATCCGTGCCAAAGTGTGTCATATACGATATTGAGACAGATCCAACACCCCTGCGGCCGTCGCCGTACGTATCAACGTTGTGTGTTTGCAGCGCCGAACCATTGAACCCTACTGCGAGACCCTTTGGCTGCACCTTGTCTTCACACTCTATCAACCTATGGTTCTGGGGAGTAATCCACCATGTTATTGTCATTGTCCAATAAAGTGTCTTGGCGTTCTTCAACTTTTCCTACCATTTAGGATATATGTTGGATGAAAAGGGGAAACGGATGATGCAGAGTGTAGTTGGAATGTTGTGAATTGTAGAAAGGTGGCTGGTGCAATTAAATTGTTGGTGGATGTAAAGGGACTAAGTCTTGAGTGCGCATGGGTTTTATATGAAGGTATGTTGTTATCATTGTTAGTGAATAGTAGTGAAATTATTTATGGTCTGGAATAAGAGGTATAGATCTAAAGTTGAATGTGTTCAGATTAAAATTCTTAGAGGCGTGTTAGGTGTGAGAAGAATTGATAAAATGAGGAATGAACGTATTAGAGAGTTGTGTGCTGTGAAGAAAGGGATAAATGAGAGAATAAATGAAAGTACGTTGAGATGGTTTGATTATGTGGAAAGGATGGGTGATAGTCGGTTGGTTAAGCGGATGCATAGTGGTGAGTGTGTTGCGAATCGACTGGCTGGGAGACCGATGGAAAAATGGATTGAGTCAGTGAAAGAATGTCTGGAGGAGAGAAATGTGAGTTTGGCAGAAACGAGAAGAAAAGTGCATAATAGGAGTGAATGGCGGGGTTTTGTGAGGGGTATGGTTGTGGCCCACCTTGGCTAGGGGATAAAACGTACTTTGACGATATGCCATAGTGAGGGTACATCAAGGTCCCTTGAAGCTCTAGGGTGGATTTACTGACTGCAACGAGTTCTCACTAAAAGGTATAGAGGGGGCCCCGTTAAGGCTGGGCTTTCTTTTCGACTTGTGCCATATTCTTCTACATCTTTTCTGTTCCGGTTGCATGCAAGCACCTTAACCCCAGTCTTGGCGAAAAAAGATGGATGATATATATATATATATATATATATATATATATATATATATATTTATATATAATATTATATATATATAATATATATATATATATATATATATTATATATATATATATATAATATATATATTATATATATTATATATATATATAGTATATATTATATATATATATTGTTCATATATTTATATATATTTCATTTTAACTGTTTTATTTTGTTTATATCATTATGCATTCAGCCTTGAAAATGGGTGTTTTGTAATAACCCGAAACTAGTTGGTTTAAATAAATTTAAAATGTTTAGGATCGTTCTAATTATTTGTAGCACTTATATATATATAATATATATAATATTATAATATATATATATATAGATATATATATATATATATATATATAATTATATATATTATATATATATATATATATATATATTATATAATATATATGAACTTTTTCCTTTAAAAGGATGTTAACCGATATATATTGAACGAGCGATGTAATCGATTTTTTTCGATTTTTTCAAGGCAATAGAGCGTGGAAGGGTTGACAAACAAGTTTTTTTTATTTTTTTAAACTAAAGAATACCCCAAGGGTAAATCGAGATGGAAAGAGTCAGGGTCTCTCGGCCTCAGCGAGGGACGACGGGGGGGACTTCGTCCCCCCCTCTGTCCCTCCGTCGGCTCGAGCCCCTTAAAAAAGAATAAAAAAAACAAAATTAACATATAAAAATTAACATGATATAAAAAGCAACATGTGGCAACTTTTTCTCTTCTTCTATTGGAGTTTAAGTTAACACGTCACAGTGCATGGTTAGACGATTAGTGTTCAGCGATATTTCGAAATCTGTATTTTTATGAAACATCATTAAATATATATATATATATATATATATATATATATATATATATATATATATATATATATATATATATATATATATATATATTATAATTATATATAATACTATATATATATATATATATATTATCTTATTATATATATATATATATATATATATATATATATATGGTGAAACTAAAGAAGTTACCCGCATGATATCTCGAAAACTAAGATAGGTACAAGAAAACTGATAACATATATGGAATCAGCGTATGAAATTTGTATGGAAAAAGAAAAAAAAATATTTTCTTTTTTTTTTTTTTTTTTTTTTTATATCTCCAAAACTACGATATGTACAAGAAAACTAATAACATATTTAGAATCAGCGTATGACATATGTATGAAAAAAGATTTTTTTTTTTAACTAAAAGAATACCCCAGGGTAAACCGCAAAGATGCAAAGAGTCGGGGTCTCTCGGCCTCCTGGGGGACGACGGGGTAGGACTAATTCCCCCCCTCCGGGGAGGGTCTCCGGAACCCCCGCTCTTTGGTATTTGGGTGTCGCGGGGGTTCCTCCGCCCCTCCCCTACGGGGTATGGAAAACGTCCCCCCCTCTGTCCCACCGTCGGCTCGAGCCCCCTAATAAATATTTATACGCTGATTCCATATATGTTTTTAGTTTTCTTTTTTGTTTGATTTTTAAAAAAAAAAAAAAAAAAAAAAAATTTCTTTTTTCATTTTCCATACAAATTTCATACGCTGATTCCAAATATGTTATCAGTTTTCTTGTACCTATCTTAGTTTTCGAGATATCATGCGGGTAATTTCTTTAGTTTGGCATATATATATATATATATATATATATATATATATATATATATATATGATATATATATATATAATATATATATATATATATATATATATATATATATTAATATATATATATATATATATATATGTTAGTGGACAATTACTGCGAGTCGATTCCCGCCAAACGTTAAAATCTTGTTGAAGCAAATTAAACTCTTGCAAATATAAGCATAGTACAGACCAAATTATAATAAACGAGAAAAAACTATCAATTAAATCTAGTACTCAGTAAAGCTTTCTTTAACCTTTCGTGTAACCTATATATTTCAGCTTTTTATGGAGGAGAGAATAACATCAAGCGTAGAATTTTAGTAATACAATCAAAGCACAAGTTTCATATTATCTTTCAAATATTCTAACTAAATATTACAACCTTAACAAATTCTTAACTTCAAAATATTTATAACTGAACCAATATTTCCAGCAAAATAAAAAACATGTGAGGGTTATAGCCTGATGAAAGTGAGGAGATTCCAATCAATAATTGCAGAGACAGGATGCTTGTCTTCAGCAAGGTGACAACAGCACATATCGTTTGAACACGCAAAGCACCACATGATTCTCAGAAATAACTAAATACATACTGAAAAAAAAGTCCACATTTGTTAAATTATCCATATTCAGTAAAAAAATTGCTACTTGTTTTCCTTTCTTGGGTTAACCAAACAATTCCGAAACGTACAGGAGCAACTACGCAATTTACTGCGATCAATGAATACTTTTTTAAAAAATTATAAAAAACAACACCACAACTTACAAATTTTTGCTTGCAAATCAGTCACATATTTATTTAATGAAATCACGTAAGCACTTTTCTTTAAAAAAAAAAAAAAAAAAAAAAAAAAAAAAAAAAAAAAAAAAAAAAAAAAAAAAAAAAAAGATCATACTTTATCGATCAGCTATCCTGGCACAATTTTGCCTCCCAGTAAATGAGTAATTCACAAACGATCATCTGACTTTTGGCGGCAACTTTGCCACTCGTTTATTTAGTAATTTTCAACAATGATCCACCCACAAGATTCAGAACAGGTGAGAGCGGTGGGTCCAATATCCATTCAATGGGCCAAATAATCAATTCAATGGATCCAAAATCAAGCAACTGGTCCAGGATCCGTCACGAGTTTTTTCTCGGGCTTTTCCTTGTTTCTTATACATTCTTTATCCTTTCGTATCAATACCTTACTTCATTCGTACTTCGAGGTTTCACTCATTTAACCCTCCGTGAGATAGTGCGAGAACGATCTGATCTATTTCTAAAATTCTAAAACTAACTCACTTTTCTTTTCATAATTAGTTTTTTATTTCAACTGGACTCCGTCATATACCTCCCTTTCCAAGTTTGGGCACCAAACTTACAAAGAACAAACTTAAACCCTATCAACAAAGTAACAATTAAACAAATACTCACTACATCTTTTTACATAATTACCACACCAGTCTGTTTTTCCTTTTTCCTTCTTTGCGTTTCTCCTCTCCTCCATTTTCCTTTTAACCAGCCCGCTTCTCACCTTTTTTGGCCGTTCACATCCACTTGCTGGGTTCAACTTTGCTCTTCTTACACCATGCACTGTTCCAGGTCAAAGTTCGATCCAACACACTCGGCCCACCAATTACTGCGAGTTGATCCCGCTAAACGTAAATCTGTTGGAGCAAAATTAAACTCTTGCAAATATAAATCATAGACAGACCAAGTTATAATAAAAGGGAAAAACTATCAAATAAATCCCAGTAACTCAGTAAAAGCTTTCTTTAACCTTTCGTGTAACCTATATATTTCAACTTTTTATGGAGGAGAGAATAACATCAAACGTAGAATTTTCGTAATATAATCAAAGTACAAGTTTCATATTATCTTTCAAATAATCCTAACGAAATATTTACAATCCTAACTAAATTCATTAAACTTAAAAATATTTATAACTTGAACCAATATTTCCTGCAAATACGAAACATGTGAGGGTTATCGCATGAACAGTGAGGAGACTCCAATCAATAATTGCACAGACAGGATGCTTGTCTTCAGCAAGGAGACAACAGCACATATCGTTTGAACACGCAAAGGCACACATGATTTCAGCAATAACTAAATCACATACTTGAAAAAAAGTCACGTTAAAATTATTCATATATAGTTAAAAATGCTACTTGGTTTTCCTTAATAGTTTTTGAGCTGCCTAAAACACTGTTTTAATACAGATGATTTTTCAAGCATATTTGATTGGGATAATGAAACAGTCATCTAGTCACACGTTTTAAATGATTTAACAGTTCACGAAATAGAACAATTTGTAATTAAGAAAATTAACACTCTTTTATTTCCATGCCACAGCTAAGATGTATGGCATGCAGTAAATGTAATTACACAAGCGTCACAAGTAGGAATTGAATATAAAAACAGACATGAGAATTTTGTGAATGAAACACAATCCAGAAAAGAACCTAGGGAATTCGCCAACTAAAAACACTGGTCCCTATAAATATTTAAATTTATAAAAAGGTAAAGTTTTTTCGCTAATTTTTGGAACTTTTTTTGTTAACGCAATTTCTTTTATATTATATATATATATATATATAATATATATATATATATATATATATATTATTATTATATATATATATATTACTATATAACTATATACACAATATAATAATATACATACTAAAACATCATACCAAAATATAAATTATATATATATATATATATATATATATATATATATATATATATATATATATATATATATATATATATATATATATATAAATATAATAGATAGACATATACTAATATATATATATATATATATA
>JABUQX010036292.1:0-5000 GCA_015478945.1 Trachelipus rathkii | reverse complement strand
AAACAACTAGTAATCCTCTTAACTGAACATAACTGTTTCCATTTCGAAGGAAAATTTTATAAACAATTATCAGGTCTTCCCATGGGTTCCCCTTTGTCCCCGACCCTAAGCAATATTTTTATGGAATTTTTTGAGAAACGTTTCATTTTCAATCACCCAACCTATTCAGATATTTTTTGGAAAAGATACATGGATGACGTGTTTGTTGCGTTGCCCCTTCACTTGGACCCCTACGCCCTTCTTGAACATCTCAATCATCATATTCATTCGATTAAATTCACAATAGAACGTGCCACTAATGGTGTTCTTCCTTTTTTGGACATTCTGATAAAAATAGATGAAAATTCAAGACCAATCACTACTGTTTATAGAAAACCTACCCACGTGGACTCCTACATAAATTGGTTTTCTGTCCATTCTTATAATACAAAATTGTCAGTATTTTCCTCCCAAATCCTGAGAGCATATAGGATCTGCAGCCCCTCGGAACTAGAACATGAACTTAAAAATATAAAGAACATTTTTCATAAACTTCATTACCCAGAAAATACTTACTACAAAGCGCTCAACATGGCAAAAAAGTCCTTTTTTAATCAATTACATAACCCCGACCCCATCTCAGATCAAAAAGTATACATTAATATACCCTCTGATAAATTTCACACCTATAAAAGTTTACTTCCTTCTAATGTGCATCCTGTGAAGAAAATTACGAATTTAAAGACACTCTTGCAACAAAAAAAATCCTGTTTCAGACTCCACACAGGCTCTACCCATTCCGGGAGTTTACAGCATAAAGTGCTCCTCTTGTTCCGATTTTTATATAGGGGAATCAGTTGATGTGAAAAGGAGAATAAGTCAGCATGGTTATGACTTGCAAAAGGGTACCCTAAACTCAGCCCTTGTCAAACATAGAGATAGTCTCAATCATCATATTAACAAAAATAATCACTTGATCATACATAAAAATAGCAATATATTCAAACGAAAATTAATAGAAAGCATGTTGATTTACAATACTAAGCAGCAACATATGAATATAATAGAGGGTGAAATAAAGATTGATCCCATCCTTAATAATATATTGTTAACAGATAAAAAATGGAAAATCATTTTGAAAAATCTCAAAGAAGACAACCAACAAATTCAAACTTTACCCAGTCAATGATCATTCATATATTAAGAAGTTATTGCGTGTGACACCTTGATTGAATAAAGTCCAGAAAGGACAGAAAGGCCTCTCCTCCAAAAGGTTTTTCTCCCCCCCTATCCTTTTGTTGTTTTAACAGTTTTTAATTACTAATGAAATAAATTTTGTGTTAAAGTAAATAATGTTTTAGGGGTTAAGTTAATATATCTATTATACTGCGTGTTAGCAGGTTTAAGTGATATATATATATATATATATATATATATATATATATATATATATATATAATATATTATATATATATATATATAATATAAATATATTTTTCTGAAAACTGAAAATAAAAATTATATATGTATATATATATATATAATATATATATATATATATATATATATATATATATATATATATATATATATATATATATATATATATATATATATATATATTATTAAAGTTGCTACTATATACGTAGTTGAAATATTATTGATTTTTTACACCCTTGAGAAAGTTAGTTGAACTATTGTTTGTTTATGCACTCACTGTTGTTGGATCATGCTTCGGCGATATAAACTTTTATTGATTTGGAATTTTTATTGCACATAGTTAATTAAGAAATTAAAACCTTACATTAAAATGTTACTATGATTAGTATTAGGTTTAAAACTTATTGAACGCATGTTCCTATAGCTTTCGTTGCAATAAACAACCTTCTTCAATAGATGCGTTCAAAGAAACTAATACGTGAATTCAGAATAACTTTGCCCATTCAATGGATTTTTATTTTTATAAGAAATCCCGCGGGTATAAGTCTCGTAGTCTTCCAGCAGTCGATAATTGGCAACCCTTGTTGCATTTGTTTTTAATGTTAATTTAATTTAGTTTATAAATATAGTATATCAGCACGGGGAAAATATACACTGGTATACTTATATACACGACAGACATACATCAACAACATGCGTTTGAATGATACATAGACAAAATTTCCTTCTGTGTACAAATACAAAAAAGGCTGTGCGCAGATTTACGTGCGCAGCCCCACACTTAATCTCATACATGAAACAGAGTACTAAAAATTATATGTATGTAATCTAATCTGCAAAATCGACATTTACGTGCGCACACACTTATACCCGTGGGATTTCCTATATACATAGAGATGAACCGAGGTTTTGATTTATTTTAAGGCAATTTTTAAATATATTGGAACGCTTGCATCTCCGACCCCGAAAAGTTGGTAAGAGAGAAAGTTAGTTTTTGATTTTTTGGTTGATATTTTTGATGAGTTGGGAGTGGGTATTTATTAAGCTGTTCAAGAAAAAATCAATTTTAATTTCACCGGGAATAATATTAAAATTTTTGGTAGAAATGATGCAGAGAGATTCTATGAGTTTTCGGAGGGTTGAGTTAGAGGTTTGATGTATGGGGGTCATATTATTAATGTGTATTTTATGATTAAATGAGGCACGGTGGGATGTGAGCGAGGAATTTCTATTGTCATCGATTAAGTCATCTTTGTGTTGTTTTTGTCTTCTGTCAAAGTCATTCGTTTCGCCTATGTACAGTCTATTGCAGTCATGGCAAGGAATTGAGTAAATGCATTGGATAGGGTTGGGTGCTGGTTTAGGAGGGTGAAGGTGTTGTTTGAGTGAAATGGCCATTAGAAGGAGTAAGGGACAATATTTTGGGTAAAATGTTGTTTTAATGTTGTAGAAAGTGAACCACACACCAACCACACAAACCACCACAAACCGCGTGGATGAACAAAACCCACAAAAGAGTACTATAGGTCACAATAATAATTCATATTTTTTTACGGTCCACCACCATACCACAACCACCACAAAACCACAACAACATCCCCACCACACCAAAAACACACACCAAAAACACAAAACAACATAAATACACACAGATACTACACGTTGTAAATAGTGTGGCGTTGTGTTATAAATATTTGTTTTTGCTTGTGATAAGATTTTGTTATAATGTGAGTAGGTATTGTATTTGTAGTTTTGGAAGGTGTTTTCGTATAAGTTTGTTTCATTGGTAAGGTGTTGGGGAGAGCAGAGTCGAACAGGCTCTGAAGTAGAGAGAGAGGTGAGAGTGGGCTATTTTTATTGTAGTTGGACGTGGCGTGGAGGAACCAATGAATTAAGATAGAATTGAGTGGGTTCTGTATATACCACCCTTCCCTACCTCGACATCCTTATCTCCTGGCACAATTCACTATATCTTAACTTCTCCATATATATATAACCCACTGCCACTTCTTCCTATATATATATATATATAATATATAATATAGATAATATATATATATATATATATATATATAATATATATATATATTATACATGCGTGTATATATATATATATATATATATATATATATATTATTAAAGTTGCTACTATATACGTAGTTGAAATATTATTGATTTTTTATACCCTTGAGAAAGTTAGTTGAACTATTATTTGTTTATACACTCACTGTTGTTAGATCATGCTTCGGCGATATAAACTTTTATTGATTTGGAATTTTTATTGCACATTGTTAATTAAGAAATTAAAACCTTACATTAAAATGTTACTATGATTAGTATTAGGTTTAAAACTTATTGAACGCATGTTCCTATAGCTTTCGTTGCAATAAACAACCTTCTTCAATAGATGCGTTCAAAGAAACTAATACGTGAATTCAGAATAACTTTGCCCATTCAATGGATTTGTATGTTGAACGGCACCATAGTCTCGCAGTTCCAGCAGTCGATAATCTGGCAACCCTTGTTGCTATTTTTGTTTTTAATCTAAATTATTTAGTTTTATAAATATAGTATCCGCACGGGGAAAATATACACTGGTATACTTATATACACGACAGACATACATCAACACCATGCGTTTGAATGATACATAGACAAAATTTCCTTCTGTGTACAAATACAAAAAAGGCTGTGCGCAGATTTACGTGCGCAGCCCCACACTTAATCTCATACATGAAACAGAGTACTAAAAATTATATGTATGTAATCTAATCTGCAAAATCGACATTTACATGCATACACACTTATACCCGCGGGATTTCCTATATACATAGAGATGAACCGAGGTTTTGATTTATTTTAAGGCAATTTTTAAATATATTGGAACGCTTGCATCTCCGACCCCGAAAAGTTAGTAAGAGAGAAAGTTAGTTTTTGATTTTTTGGTTGATATTTTTGATGAGTTGGGAGTGGGTATTTATTAAGCTGTTCAAGAAAAAATCAATTTTAATTTCACCGGGAATAATATTAAAATTTTTGGTAGAAATGATGCAGAGAGATTCTATGAGTTTTCGGAGGGTTGAGTTAGAGGTTTGATGTATGGGGGTCATATTATTAATGTGTATTTTATGATTAAATGAGGCACGGTGGGATGTGAGCGAGGAATTTCTATTGTCATCGATTAAGTCATCTTTGTGTTGTTTTTGTCTTCTGTCAAAGTCATTCGTTTCGCCTATGTACAGTCTATTGCAGTCAACACAAAGTATTGACTAAATGCATTGGATAGGGTTGGGCTGGTTTAGGAGGGTGAAGGTGTTGTTTGAGTGAAATGGCATTAGAAGGAGTAAGGACAATATGTTTGGGTAAATGTTGTTTTATGTTGTGAAAGTTGGTGGTGGGTATAGGTAAATAAGATTTTTTTACGGTGTTGTCAATAGTGGTGGTGTTGTGGTTATAATATTTGTTTTTGGCTTTGTGATAAGATTTGTTTATAATGTGAGTAGGGTATTGTAGTTTTTGGAAGGTGTTTCGTATAAAGTTTGTTTCATTGGTAAGGTGTTGGGGGGAGCAGAGTCGAAAGG
>JABUQX010036291.1:57500-65000 GCA_015478945.1 Trachelipus rathkii | reverse complement strand
TCAAAAAATTTGACAAATGTAAGAGCTGCCCATTAGGAGATATATGAAGAACATCTCAAAAGAGTCAAAAAGAAAAGAAAAGAAAGAATAATAAAAGGTTTGAAAAAAAGAAATTTATCCATACAGATCAATAAATTTGAAGAGCAGAGAAAGATGTTAAAACTTAAGGCTTTAACAGAAGAAGCCGCTATAAAATCAAAAATTAAAATGCTTGAGAAGAAAAAGTTAATCTAAATCTCCCCATTAAGAACTTTTGTGATTACAGTGGACGCTTGTCACCTGGCTATTAAGTAAAAAGCTTGTAATTTATTTTCTTTTTTATTTAAATAAAACTGTTTCTTTTGAAAAAAAAAAAAAAGATGCTTTCTAACAGGTTAAGGTAATTAGGCTATTACTAAAAAAAAATATTTTTTTATTTAAATTCATCCATGATGAATGAACAATTTCTAAAGTAAGTTTTAAATAATTTAATGTATGAACTGATTAAAAGGCTGCAATAATAATTAATAGATATTTATACACCAAAAATAGCACACCTTGGTCAGGGAAAATTTGCAGATTTTGGAAAATCAGGGAAAGTCAGGGAAATCAAATTCAAAATTTTAGTGGGAACCTGATATAATATATATTATAATATATATATATATATATATAATATATATATATATATATATATATTTTGGTTGTATCTCGAAAATCATTAACTTCACAGCTTGCGCGAATGACGAGGCGGAGGGATTCTAAGCCTCCCTTTTAATAGTTGGTGAAACTCCAGAGGTGATACCCTCACCACCCGGTGCAACTACCGCTGGGTTCGTTCCAATATATCGGATTGTCTGTTGGCTGCATCAACGACACTGATCAACCCACTCTCTGCAACCCCTGTTTTCCAAAGTCAAGAAGCAATCAGTAGAAGGAAAAACACGAAGCACACAGTTACCAGAAAAGGGGAAGACAGCGGGAAAGGAGGGAAATGACCCTAACACTATCCCTGGTTACAGTAAGACGAAGGCAGTAAGAGGAAAAGTGAGAAAGACTGAGCTAAAAGTGTGGACAGAAAAGAAATTGCGAGTGGGCAAGTAAAAGAGTTCTCGCAACAATATATTTATTCAAGGTAGTTGTTACACAATAATGGGCTACGCCCTTGGAGAATTGAACGGCTTACAGGAAGGGGAAAGGAGTGCCAGCCCCTACAAACGGTGTCCCTCCCAGGCCACTCATGTCCTCCACACTTGACAATAGGACTGCTTTTCTGCTTTTTGAGACAACCAGCAGTGATTCACACTTGGGAACTAACCACCGCGGGGATGGACAAAATAATATGCAGATAGATTTGCAGGGAATCAATGAAAGCAGGCAGAAGCAAATAAAAGAAAGCCGCAAGCCAGTTACTCATTGCCACCTATGATAAAAAGGAAAGGCTTCATTAATAACTTAATACAATAAGGATCTACCTGCAAGGGGAAATCATTCATTAACATTACATTATGATTCACAATAGCAATTCTCAATTCACCCTCCACACTCAACCCTTACCTATAGAAGTGGCCCCGTGACTTCTACTACGACTGTCAATCATCTGCCTCTTAGATTTATTTCCACCTAGGGTCTTACTACTCACTTTGTGTTAATTTCAGTTAAGACCCTCTGAAATTGGGAAAAACAAGGAGCATTAGGTCAAGGGAATAAATCAATACAATAATGATGAAAATAAAAATAATAAGAATACAACAAACAAAAATAACTGATAAAGGAATAATAATAATAATAATAATTATCATAATAATAATAATAATAATTATCATAATAATAATAATAATAATAATAATAATAATAATAATAATAATAATAATAATAATAATATGACCCTTGAGGACTTAATTCCCCACTATTACCCCACAAATAGACCTACTTATCTCACAACTATCACTACTCTCTCCAACATCCTCATTCACGCCTTGATCATTCCAAACATTGGACCGCGGAAAGCCCTACTGTCTCAAAACCAAAATAAAACAAAATATATGTACAATGTTAATTTTTTATTTTTATTTTTTTTTTAAAGCTAATATATATATATGTTCTTTTCTTTTTTTTCTTCTTTTTTTGCGAGCTAATAATATAGGTGCCTTTTTTTTTATGGGCTAATATGTGTGTTTTTTGAAAAAAAGTAACTACCCTGATCATCTTCCCTACACAGAATGAAATAACCGCCCTTGAACAACCCTCGCCGCGTACCAGAGAACCCTGAGAAACTTGATTCACTATCAGATGTTATCCCTGATCCAGCAGAAAGCACCAACTCCTAATCATTGCCCAAGTCACGAGCCTCATCCATCCTCTCCTCAAGGGAGTAGTAATTCCTTAGGTACTAAGGCATTTGGATCCAAGGTTTCAGGTGAC
This sequence comes from Trachelipus rathkii, assembly GCA_015478945.1. NCBI lineage: Eukaryota > Metazoa > Arthropoda > Malacostraca > Isopoda > Trachelipodidae > Trachelipus > Trachelipus rathkii. The sequence goes on along the minus strand of JABUQX010036291.1, from coordinate 62,597 downwards.
GATGATGAACCCTCTGCACTGCAACCTCTTCACCCCTGGACTCCGCAATTTCCGGACATAAAAGGGAAGGTATACCTCGCTTTTAGTTTCCGGACAACACCCCTATCATTCGATACTCTTTTCCACAAGACAAGTTGCCCCATGCGGAACGGACAAAAATTCGTGTGTCCTTCACACTCCATTTTTCTCTTTCTTGCCGCAGAATGGGGGCAACCATCCCCTGATTATGGTTTTCCTCCAACAATCGTGCTGATGGGGTCTTTCCTGTTTGGCTATGCATGGTCGAGTTGTACGTGACCAATGCCTTTGTCAAATGGTTGTCCCATTCCTCTCCCCTCTCCTCCACCAAGCTCCGCAAAATTTCTCCCATTGTGCGATTAACACGTTCAACAGCTCCGTTGCTCGCTGGTCTGAGCTGACTCGTGAACACGTGCGAGATGTTATACCACTCGAGCAAGTTCTCAAACTCCAATGCTCTAAACTCTGGCCCATTATCCGTAAGAATCCTCTCTGGCACTTGCAACAGGGACAGAAGGATTTCCCTCTCCAAAATGGCAACAATAGTCTGAGCCCTCTTATCTCGAATGGGACGTTCCAACACCCACTTGCTGTAATGATCCACGACCATCAGGCAGCCAACATTTCCCCGGACTGTCATTGGGAACCACCAAGTCCATGGCCACCAGCTCAAAAGGGCGCGACGCCACGATCTTCAAAGTCGGAGGTTGCACCACCTGATGGCCGATCTTAAACTTCTGGCACTGCGGGCATAAGGTACATACCTCTTTCACGGTACGGAAAATAGAGGGGTGCCAAATGTACTGTCTCATCATAGCGTGAACCTTAGCAGTGCCCCCGTGGGCCATCTCTCGATGAAACAAAACTGAAAAATGGACAAGAATCCAAAAGGGGACCACTGCCAAACGCATCGCCCTGTCTTCTTGCTTATAAAACAACAGACGATCCTCAACTTTCAAGTGCTGACAGTAATGCCGGAACTACTTCAACCTTCCCCCAGCGGACAACCGGTCACGGCCATCCTGAATTCTCCTCTTCACACTGCGAATCACAAAATCCATTTCCTGAGCCCTGAATAACTGGTCAACATCGACCAGCTGGTTTCCCATCCTTCGCCCTACCTCCACTCCACTTTCGACATCACTTTCGGCCATTTCCACAGTGCCCTGGCAAGCCTGGATTACTTCCGAGGTCCGCTTAATGCTTGCATTCCTGAAATCAAACTCTACACCAGCTTCAGTCAGGAAATTATTGCCCACGATGCAACACGTTGGAATCATTTCCCCTGAAATGACGACAAACGGGAACTCCATCTACTCCTTGCCGTACTCACTCTCAACACTGCGCCCATGGTCGCCTCCACAAAGGCCGACACCACGACTCTGATCTCCACATTCACCCCGCAGTCCTTCACCAAAGCACCTTCAGCTTTGGCGGAGGCAAACACGTTTTGGGAAACGAGACTAAGTATCGCGCCAGTATCCAGGAGCGCGCAGAACCTTTAATTTCCAATGATCAACCACGTCCAAGCGACCCCAGAACCTTTATGTCCATAGGTTGGAATGCCCGACTCATCTCGCGCAACCCGCATAAAATAATTTAATTCCGCCTATGGTCCTTCCTTAGTCGACTCCCCCTCTCCTGTTTCAGACTCTGACACCCCTTCTCCCTCTGGTACTCCATCCTGTGGCTCCCCCTCAGCAACCCGGCCTTCCGCCACCCGGTGTTCCTCTTCACCCAGGGATTGACCAGCAAAACTTGGGCGTTCCCGAAGCAGGTTAAAGTGCACTCCCCCATACATTGGAGATGCAACCGCGACATGCCCACGTCAACAATAGAAGAATCCATCACATACACGATGGGTGCATTAGCACTGTAATGAACCCAAATGCGGATCTTATACATGTCACTCGCTGCGAGCAATACATCCATGATAGGAAAGGCCCCCTTCTGCATCATTGCCATGAACTGTCCTCTTGTTATCTTCAAAGGAAATCTGATAATGCTGCAGGTCATTCATCAATTGCGAAACTAACCTTTTGGGAAGCAACAGAGCATCAGCTGCAAGTTCCCATTCCCTGCGTTTTATCCCCTTTTGCTTGAGTACAATCAACAAGCTGTTGAACAAGGAATCACCTCAGCCGTCAACTTTTTCCATCACCTCCAATCCCCTATGTAGTTAGTCCTCCACTGGTTCCTCCTCGACAGGTAATTGCGCGGGGCCCCTAGAAAGTGCGTTCGTTAGTATGTTCTCTCTTCCAGGTTGATATCTGATCTCGAAGTCAAATTCAGCCAGGTCATCCACTCTCCTTGCCAACCGGCTGTCACTCATCTTCATAGTGTGAAGGTACAACAATGGATGGGGGTCGGTAAAAAGGATAAACTGGCGACCATATAAGAATGCTCTCAAGTTCTTGACCCCCATCGCAGTCCAGCCAACTTAGTTCAATGGTAGAATAACCCCGCTGCACCGTCGAAAAGGTCATAGACGAAAACACTACCAACCGTTCGTCTCCTTGCTGCCTCTGAGTAAGGCAAGCCCCAGCGCCTGTGCCCGAAGCATCCACTGACAGCTCAAGCTTCTCAGCTCCCAGGGAGTAATCCGGAAAGGCAAAGCTCACATCACGTGCCATCTTCTCCTTCAATTTCTGAAAAGAAGTTAACATTTCTTCTGTCCATTCAACCCGCAGATTCCCCTTAATTCCAGTCTTAGCGGACAACAGGGCCGCTATCGCAGAACACTGGGGTATGAACTTACGTTGGAAATTAACCAAACCCAAAATTCGCTAATCTGCCCCACCGTCTCGGGCTTCGGGTATGCCAAAACCTTCTGCGTGTACTGAGGGTCCTTCAATCCGTCAACCACCACCAAATGTCTAAGGTAAGGGACCTCGCTCCTGAACCAGTGGCACTTGCTGGGCTTCAACTTGACACCCGCCTCCCAATTTTCTCAACACCTTGTCCAAGAGAGTTAAGTGGGATCTGAAATCGCTTTCCATGATCAGTATCTTCCTACCCTGGGGAAGACCACTCAACAATGCCTGGACCTCACGCTGGAAAGCTGCAGGGGCATTCCTAAGACCGAAACTCAGCGCCTTCAACTGGTAATGCCCTCTAGTGGTAGAAAAGGCAGTGCATTAACGACTATTCTTATCAATCGGCATCTGATGGTGTAACCCTTTACCAAGTCCAGAGATGTGACCACACTGTCCCCTGTTTTAGAGCCGTCAGTAAACACTGGAGTAAATTCATTGTGAACTGCGGAATGAGACAGGAATGATGCTTTTAACAAGGCAGCAGGATGGCTAGATTTAGAGAGAGAGAACAGAGCCACGCAAATGGTGGGAGAGGGGAATAGCCAAGGTGTGTACCTGTTATCATAAGAGAAAGGCAGCACCTTTTGAAAAGAGATGTTGAGGAAATTAAAGATGTTATGAACTGTTTGCAAATGGCATAATTAGATCTGGGGTACCCCTGCAGAATCGGTGTCAGAGCAGACGGTATTGGGGTTTGAAAACGAAGATAACTTGTACACATGATGTATTCTCTTGTAAGAGAGAGTGGTATCATATTGGATTCAGACTCAGGCTAACCGGGGGGACGATCGAAAGGGTCCATTGAAGATCCGGACACTTAAGAGCTGGGATCTAAAAAAAAAAAAAAAAAAAAACAGGCGGGGTGGGGTGATGGGGGTTGCGCTTGGGATAGTAGTACGCGTGTGTGTTGCAGAGACCTGACCATATACTGCCCAGACATAATCTAGTTTCAATCGGATTAGGGCTTTGTAAAAACGTAAAAGGAACTTGCAATCAGCACCCCAAGATTTTGAGGCAAGATGATGTAACAGGTCAAAGGCGCAATGACAAGTTTTCGGTGATTTAATTAATGTGTGCATATTTTAAAGGGGTCAATCTAGGATGATGCCCTAGAAATTGGATCTGTGGAAAGTTACAATGGAATGTTACGATTTAGAGAAGTTGTGTTCGCTGAAGAAGGCGGGCAAGTTCTTCGATCCCTTTTTTCTTAAAAAGCACTGCAGAGGTTTTGGTGAGAGAAAAATGGAAGCCATGGGAGTTACCCCATTGTGAAATATTGTCAATAGCTAGTTGAAGTTGCCTTTTCGGAGAAAAGCAGTTGGCACCGGCTATGTATAACGCAAGTCATCAACATAGAGAGAAAAATTGACCGTCACTGGGATTAGAAGAACTATGTCATTAAATCGGAGCAAATTGAGTGACACTTAGAACACTCCCTGCGGAACGCCTTCATCCAGAGTAACGTGGCGTGATAGAATAGAAGAAGCACGAGCTGGATCGGATTTCGTTATGACCAAAACGCATTTAATGAAAAGACGGGAGATTGTCTGCGGAAACCGACGCGAATGGAGCTTAAGGAGAATCCCAGTTCTCCATGTTGTCGCAAGCTTTTCTAGGTCAAAGAAACACCAAGAACCATCCCACAGTGAGAAGGCTTCCCGGATGTCATGTGGTCTAGTTTTAACAAGGATTCCGCGGTCGAACGATTTTCGTGAAAGCCAAACTGTTAGTTTGAAAAAGCTTGGCGACTCTCCAGCAACAGGGAGAAAGCACCCTGAACACCATTTCTCATTAATTGAACAGGAATGGCAAAGTCAGTTGAAATTGGTCTTTGGTTATCCGCCAAACTTCGGATCTTTCTCCAGGTTGGGGATAGGAATTACAAAAGCGGTAGTCCAAATAGATGGAAACGAGGATTCGATCCAGATTCTGTTATATAGATCCAGCAAAAAATGCTGATGCAGAGGGATGTATATGACGGAGCGTGGATTTAACGAAATCATGTCTGACCAAGTGGCAGTTTGTACTCTGCAAGTGTAACCAAAGACATTTGTAGGTTATGATTTTCCCCTATTCGCTGTTTAAAAAATTCTGGCAGTGCAGTGCTGGTCTCAATTTTTTGAAAAGGCTTCAGGATAGCGGAAAGAACTCGAGCGGCTAGCAAAAATATAACCTAATGGATCTGCACAGCAGCAGGACGAGATTGTTGCAATATATTGTTCAGGCATAACGGAGGACTGTGAGGTGAGTAGTGTAGGCTGGA
>JABUQX010036291.1:0-52500 GCA_015478945.1 Trachelipus rathkii | reverse complement strand
TAAGAGTACTATTCTAAGATTCTGCAAAAATAAAAAGAAAATAGATGTTACTTCTGCATATATAACAAAAAAAAATAAATCTCTTTATGTGCACACTCATACATATATTAAAATTATTATAAATCGTAACCTTTTGTTCAATTGTGGAATTAACTATGAAATTAAGATTTAAATAAAATTGATATATGAAAAAATAAAAATAAATTATATATAATAAACAATTAACAACAATTTTTCCTAAATAAACCAAATGAAGTAAATTAAAAAAAATATTTATCTCTTCATGATATAGGTTTACATTTGAAATAAATCCTTTTAGTTGAATAAACATCATTATGATGTAAAACCAAAACCAATTTTTACAGTATCTTTTATATGAAAATGTGGTTGAGGTTGGTGGATAATGATAAACCCTTACATCCCCCGCACTAAATCTATGCCCCCACTACTAGTTCATCATAATGATTTTCATGGAGGCAGCGATTTAGTCGGAGTGATGCTAACGAAACTACATATATAAATCATAGTGGACGATTTCTTTTTGCATAATTATATGATGAAAATATACACCCTATATTATTAATAATTATGAAATTAATTCTTCATTACATTTTTCCTTAATATAATTAAAGTCTCTCTGGTTTACATTCAATGGACAATATATTGTATTTTTTTTTTTTTTTTTTTTTTCATAATAAATTCTCGCAATATGATATGAGAATACAATGATATACAATTATTATCTTACTTCTGATGGTTTTATATTTAATCTAAATGGATAAAAAAAATTCTTATTTTTCCATGATTAAATCACAATGAATAGATTTATTATAATATTCCTATGGTTAAATCACAATGATTACAATAATAAGATAAAGTATTATAAAGAATTTCTCTTTTTCTAGATTATAAATCATTATGGTACAATGGTATGGCAAAGTTTACATTTAAAGTTAAATCATAATGATACAATAGGATTACAAAAGTTATATTTAAATGTAAATCATAATGGTTCAGTTTACTGGAGACATGTTTTAAATGACATGTTTTAGGATATCATCATTTCCTTTTTATAATTATGTCAACGACTTAAGACGAGCCCTGGGGAAAACATACTAAGTTGACTACTCTCTCTTCCTCACTCAACAGCATATGGAAGTCTGCGAGAAATTTTCGCCGTTGTGATTCTAGTAATTCCATATAGGACACCTTTAACAGTGCCAGCTGAATGCATGAGCCAATTTTCTCACGGTGGGTCTCGTTTGATGGCGTCTGGGATACATGGACATTCGAAGTTGGGTAATTTATTCCAGTCGTCAAATAACGGGTATTAGAGATTCTTGACCCCGTGAAATCCGTTGGGACACACCATGTATCTGGTGTACTCTGAACGCGCCTGGGCGTGTATTCTTGGGTTGATAGAAAAGGCGCTTGCTCTCGAGGTGGCTCTTCGGAAATTCGGCATGAATCAGTCTCAAAAGAGGATTGGGATGTGTGAGGTAAGGAGTCCTCTGACATCTGCGGCAAAGAAGATAAACCCGAAGTAGGCCGTGAACTTGAAGCAGAGATTGCAGAAAGGGCTTCCCCCATTTGTAATTCCATAGGTGTGGGTTCTGTTGAAGTAGAGGGTTGTGGTTCGTGTAACCCCGATGTACTTTCGGCAAAAATTCTATCCCTATCCGCACTGGTGCGTTGGCACTTATGATTTGAAGTGGCCAGTGGGGGTGTATGGGTAAAGGTATTTCATTTCAAAACGAAAAATCCTTTGAGTTTTTCCATAAATTGCATAAGGAACAACTGATTAGCATGGAGCCCATCGGGGATTAAAGGGGAGTTCAAATAAAGTGAGATTTTCTTCAGGAAAGCTGCATGTGGAGTTCTCTTACGATTCTCAGTGTTGTGCTTCCCTGTCCAGTAATACTGGTTTAATACATGGTTCCCACCTAGACATTTTATTTTTCCAATTATATTTTTCAAAAGCTAAGTCCTCGAATTTATTAAAACTCAATAGCATGTCTCCTCATTGAATAAGGATTCATTAGCGGATCTTTACCGAGAAAGTTCTCGTAAGAATTACCCCAAGCACGAACAATACAGACTTGGTTGAAGGTATACATGTCCTTTACCGCGGGAATTATTAAATAGACCTGAGCGGAAGGATTGCATCCCTCTGCATGTGTTGTGATCTCTTCCATGATCTGTGGGATCTCGTTGATAGAAAAGTCGGGGACGGGGGCAAAGACCGTGGTACTCTTGTATCCGTTTGATATGGATTTTCGTTTCCATGCCAAAGGTGTTAGAGCCCATATGACGAGGAAATCTATTTTGCGGGTCATCAGTTTTTTGACCCTGAGCAAACATTCATGTATCCTCCGCACGATTGTAAATCTACATCTACTTGTAGTTGGTATTCGTCTAATAGCAGCTGCTTGTTGTGGTCAAATATGGCCAATTCATGGCCCTAATCATCAGTAATACAGGCATGCTGAAAAACATCATAAGTCATGATCAGTGCCCAAAAAATAATATTAATTAAAAAAACTTTACTTGAACAATTGCAGGACTCTAATTTTAAAATTTTTGATTTTACATTGAAAGTTTAAATTAATGAAATTAACGATTTACTATTTATAAGTTAAATTAATACCTAATTTAATATTTAATTTAATATTTAATTTATTAAAACAATAAGCAGTATTCAATTAAATTTATTTAAATAATTAAGAATTAATGATTTAAATTTAAATCATCAGGTTAAATATTGTAATTTTTTATGGGTGATTCTACGTTATTATTATACAATGTGTGCTGATTTTAAGTGAATTTAAATAATTATGTACTCAAATTCCCGATTTATACTATTCAAATAAAACTTTTCTCCCATCTAACCAACACATACCTTCAATAAATCATCTCATACCTAAAGACAGAACTTTTAGTACTTCTGGTAATAAATTGCTTTATTATAAAACGAGGAAAAAGAGCATGGAAATTATTATATATAAATAAAATTTAAAGGAAATAAAAAGAAATAAACCAAATATGATCCTAAATAAACTAATAACCTTTGATAATCTTTTCCATAAAATTATTAACAGTTGTCAACAACCAATCCCAAATAAAGGGTGCCCTATTGCATAATTGTAGGACGGTGTTCCCCATTTTTAAATACATATATTTATTATATATATATATTAAATTATGATTATATATATAACTATATATATAATATATATATATATTATAATATATATATATATATAGTATATATATATTAATATATTATATTATAGTATATATATATATATATATATATATATTATATATAGTATAATAATATATATATCCATATATATATATATTATATTATATATATATATATATATATTATATTATATAATATAATATATATATATATATATATATATATATATATAATATTATAATTATATGATATATATATATATGATATATATATCATATAATAATTATATATAATTATAGTATATAATATATAATAGTTATGATATATATATATAATAATATATATATATATAGTATATATATATGATATATAATATATTATATATAATTATATATATTTAAATATATCATAATATATATAATATATATATAATATAATATTATAATATATATATATATAGTATGATTATATATTAGATATTATATAAATATATTATATTATAGTATATATAATATATATATATATATATATATATAGTATATTATATATATATTAGATATATATATATATATAATATATATATAATTAATATATATATGTATATAATAATATATATATATAATATACTATATATATAATAATATATAATATATATAATATAATATATATATATATATAATATATTATTGTTATATAGATATATATTATATGATATATATATATATTATGTATTATATATATATATATATAATTATATATATATATATATACTATATATATATTATATTAATATGTAATCATGTTACAATAGACTTGTTCTTAGGGAACCTCAACTTTATAAGAAATAAAAAGAGACCAAACAGAAGCTTTGATATCATTATTTAGGACGTTTCGGGTTTATCCAAATCCCATCATCAGCTAATAACATAAATTAAAATTCAAAGATCTTTAAGAAAGTTAAAAAATAAAATTATAATAATATATGAAATATAATAATAATAATAAAATAAAAATAATATAACCAATAACAATAATTAATTAATAATAATATGCCAATAATTAATAATAATAATAATAATAATAATAATAGATGATAATAATAATAATAAATAATAATAATAATAATAATATCTATCAGAGTATAGAATCAAAAATAGTAAAAATATATTAAACAATTAAAAATAAAATTATATTAAAACTATATTACCTATATTAATTACCGTGTTTAGTTGAAGCAGTCTTGGAAGAATGTACAAATAATTATTCAATAACTAACTGCGTTATTATAGCTAAAAAAATTGGTTGGTGGTAACATTTTTAAAAATAAATATAAATATTTACATTTGGCACATATGAGTATGAAAATATATGTACACAGTGATAAAAACAGGATTATTAAAGTAAAAAATAAATAAATTAATATTAAAATCAAAAATATTAGAAACATAAATAATTTAATTGGTGACCATCTGAGTTATGTTGTGGCTTTGTATTATGTATAAACAGGCTCTCGAGAATTCCGTCGTTTCAAAGTAAAAATCCTGATGCCGAAGAGCAATACCTCCTGAAGCTATCTTGTGAATTTCATGATGGCTTTCTCTTGAAGAGTGGGTCTGATGGCAGAGTTTTTCGGTGAGTTAATGTCTATGTTTGTTCTAGTATTGAAAACCTGCAGATGTTTTGAAATCCTCAGCTTCAGCTGTAAGCCAGTCTGGACCTACATAATCGGCTTGGCAGGTCCTGCCAAGAATCGGTAATAAGATAGAAACGAGGAGTCTCAAATGGCCGGTAAAAATCTTTCATTTCTGTAAAAGAACTATTCAAATTTTAGTAAATCATTGACAAGTATAAAAATAATTTATAATATGAATGGAAAAAAACTTAGAAATTTGATATTTGAAGATGTTTTTAACGAGCCTTTTTCCGGAGTGTTGGACTCGAATAAGGAACTTTTAATAAATGCCTACTTTGCAATGATGAATCCTACATTCGCTGTTTAGTGGCGAAAAAGGGTTCCAAGAATTTGTTAAACGTAAGTCTTAATAAATAGTTGTTCTGGAAATATAAATTGAATTTAGCAAACTGAGTTAAAAAATTGAACTTCTTTATGAAAAAACCAAGATGTTGAAAGCTTGCAAGCTCTAAAAATTTGGCAGGACAATCCAGACAATATGGCACTCAGGAAGGACTGAAAAACACGGTATGAAGGGTATTAGTAGGTAGTATAAATATAGATAAATACCTTGGGAAATATTTTTTCAAACTGGAAGGACTGAGGCCTTGCATCCAATTCATGTGCTAGACAGTTCTATATATTTTACTGTATGTTGAATGTTGATGTTACTTATTATATAGGTTTAAGGGAGTTTTTATTATATCAAAATAGGCATACCTGGGTCCTTAATTCTTTAAAAAGAGGGCCTTGCTTCTATTTTCTGAGTTCTCCAACCAAGATCTCTCATGGTAGCACAAAAATGCATTGGCAAAAGTGGGACCAAGTGGTGAGCCCATTGATATACCATCTATCTGCTTATAAAGCTGGCCATCAAAGAGGAAAAGTGTATCATCGGTGGCGAGTTCCAAGAATTTCGAAAATTGATTCCTATTGAGATTACTAACGCCTATGTTCAGTTGACGGAAAGGTCCATTGTTGATGATATGCTGAGTCTTCATTAACAGTAGTTTGTGAATCAATGATTCTTACATCAAAGCTTACCATGAAAGCCCTCCTCAATGGACAATGAAGAAACAAGATCAGAAAACTGAAAAGAATCTTTAAGAGTAAATTCATTACATGTCAATGGCTTTATAATTGGCAGGAGGAATTTGGATACTTTCTATAAGTGGGAGGATTAATGGCTGAAAGAATCGGTCTAAGAGGAAGTGCCTTGTTATGGATTTTGGGCAACCATATAAGGCCTGTGCACTGCACCTAAAGTAAATAACAGCTTCTAAAAATGTCCAACCAGTGCAAACGATCCCCCTCTGCAATTTTTCCTTTTAAACTTCTAAGATAGTTGTTAATTTTATCTTCAATATCATAAAATATGTGTAAGATATTGGATGACGCCACTAAATTTCAGCTTTTACCAGGTAACATTCTTAATGCATATTGTTAATAATGAAAGATAAAATTACAACATCTAGATGGTTTAAAGAAAAGTAGGTTGATACATGTACAACAGGAAGCTGAAAAAAAATAAAGGTGCAGTCCAGGCCTTCTATATGATTGCCCAAAGTCCATAAATCAAGGCCTTCCTCTTAGACCGATTCTTTCAGCCATCAATTCTCCTGCACTTATAAAGTATCCAAATTTCTCCTGCCAATTAAACAGCCATTTAACTTATAATGATTTACTCTTAAAGATTCTTTCAGTTTTCTGATCTTGTTTCTTCAATTGTCCATTGAGGAGGGCTTTATGGTCAGCTTTGATGTAGAATCATTGTTCACAAACATACCTGTTAATGAAACTCGCAATATCATAACCAATTGGACCTTTTTCCCGTCAAACTGAACATATAGGGTTAGTAATCTCAATAGGAATCAATTTTCGAAATTCTGGAACCGCCACCGATGATACACTTTTCCTCTTGATGGCCAGCTTACAACAATATAGAGGTAGGCAAATTGGCTCACACTTTGGTCCCACTTTGCCAATGCCTCTATTTTTTTGTGCTACTATGAGAGATCTTGGTTGGGAAACTGCCCCTCAGATTTTAAGCCATTTACTCTATAGAAGGTATGTTGTTGATTGTTTTTTGATTTTGTGAGAGACAAGAGTCATGCTTAGCAATTTTTTTAGACTACCCTAACATCAACATTCAGAATATTAGGTTAGTATGGGAGGATGGAGAATGAGAACTCATTGCCCTTGTTTAGATGTCATTGAGCACCGTACAGTAAAGGTGGCTTTTCTACTTCCATCTTTAGAAAGCCTACCACAACTATGCTTGTACCAATTTTTTCAGCTTCCTCCCTCTGAGCGCCAAGTTGTCTGGACTGTCCAGCCGAATTTTAAAGCCTTACAACTTTCAACTCGTTGGTAAAATGTTCAATAAAGAAGTTCAATTTTGAACTCAGTTTTGCTAAATTCAATTTTATTTCCAGACACTACAATAGTAATGGGTTAACAAATTCTTGGAAGACCTTTTTCGCCCTAAATCAGCCAGATGTGATTCATCATTTTGCAAGTAGTTTATCTAAAATTTCCTTACTTCGGTCCCAACACTCCGAAGTCGTTAAAAACATTCAAATATCATTTTCTAAAGTTTTTCCATCTTATAAAATTATTTATACTTGTCAATGAATTTAAAATGAATTAGTTTTTTCTAGAATGTAAAGATATTTACCGGCCATTTGAAGGATCCCAGTTATTTATTCCTAATGTCTTGGTTGCCGGACTGCTCAGCCGTTTATTAGGTCCAGACCTGGATACAGCTGCAACAGCTGGGATTTCAAACATCTGGGTCTTTCATATAGAACAAATAGGACCATTAACTTCACCCGAAAACTCTGCAATCAGGAACCCACTCTTCAGAAAGCCATCATGACATTTCAAAGGATAACTTCAGGGTATTGTCTTCGGCATTCATGGTTTACGTTGAAACGACGGATGTCTCGAGAGCCTGTTTATACATATATAACAAAGCCGCAACTTAACTCAGAGGGCTCATTTATTTATTTTTTGTTTAATTGGTTTTATTTATGTTTATATTTATTTAACTTTAATAATCCTTTTATTCACTGTGTAATTATTTTTTTTAACTCTATTGTGCAAATGTATATTATTATATTTATTTTTTGAAATGTACTCAACCAACCAAATTTTTAGTAATTATAAGCTAGTTGTTATTGCTATTGTTGTACATCTCTTCCCAAGTACGTGTCACTATAACAGTATTATAGATTATTAGGTATAGTGTTTAAATATAATTTATTTTAAAATTGTTTTATATTTTTTACTATTTTTGTTCTTATTACTGTAATATTGTTATATTATTATTTATTATTAATTATATTATTATATTCATTATTTATATAGTATTATTAATTATTATTAATTATTGTATATATTTATAATTTAATTATGTTTATTGTTTTATTTAATATTTTCCTTATTTCTATTTTTTTTAAATTTAATGTTATTTTAATTTTAATTTTAACTTCTAATAATATTATTGTAATTTTATTTATGTTTTAGCTGATGATGGTTGATAAACTCGAAACGTCCTAATAAATGATATCAAAGCTTTCATTCCTTTTTATTTCTAAAATATATATATATAGATATATTCTATATATATAATAGTATTAATATTAATATATAGATATATATATATATATATATAATATATAATATATATATATATAATAATATATGATATATATATATATATATAATATATATATAAAGAAATTCCAGCATGTATAAAATGGAACCGGAAAGAGGTACTCTTGAAGATATGTTGCAAGATTTCAGAGACTTTAAACACCGGGTACCCACATATGGAGCCCTTCTCCTTAGTACTGATCTGAGTCATGTGTTACTTGTTCAGGTAAGTCTCCTTTTCAGAAAGCATTAAGAAAACAGACCTTAGATTGACACATCTGCTAACCTTTTTTTTTTTTTTTGCATATTGTTGAAATAGCAATTTTGCTATTGCAACAATACTCTTTGTAGAATAAATCTTTAGGGATTAAAGTTAGAAAACAATCAAAATTATATTTGACATTGTTTTTAATTCTATCTCCATTTTTGGTTAAAATAAGCAAATGCATAACTTTTGTAGTTGCATTTCTTAGTCTTGGTGTTTATATTTTTGGAATCATGTCTGAACTGTTATAAATTTTGATTGGTTAGAAGCATGTAAGGCAACTTCTTTGTATTTCCTTTTAAGATTTTAATTTTTAATGCCATTGAAGAGACTATATTTTAAACTTCTTTGAGAACAGGTTGAGATAGATTTTATTCTTGAATGATTGGCAAAATATTGGAAAAAAAAAAAAAAAAAAAAAAAAAAAAAAAAAAAAAAAAAAAAAAAAAATCTTATTCCAGAACAGCACTGAAGCTAATTCTCCATCAAATATCCTTAAAGGTCATCCCATGTTAATATAAATGATTTTCCTAGAGGGGGTTTGAATGTTAACACACACAGCACACACACACATACACACGACACGATTATATCATCACACACACACACTACACACACACACACATTCCACACACACACACACGGCACGCGACGCACGCACGCACGCACGCACGCACGCCGCACGCAACGCAACGCACGCACTGCAACGCACGCACGCCACGCACCACGCTACGCAAACGCACGCACAGCACAAACGCACTTAAGGCTTCACGGCACGCACTGCACTACATCACAACACACATCACACACACACTCACGCACTACCAGCAACACACAGCACTACACACACACGATCACACACTGCACACACACAGCAACAACATCACGACACACACACACCACACACACACACACACACACACACACTACATCACACAGCACACACACACCACTACACACACAAACCACACACACACACAATATCCACAACACACACTATACACACACACACAACACACACATCACACACAACAACACACACACAGCACACACACACACACACACACACACACACACACACACACACACACACCACAGCAGCAGTCACAAAGCCATTAACAACAACAACAAACGCTAAAACACACACACGCACACACACACACACCACACACACACACACACACACACACACACACACACACACACACACACAACATCACACAGATCACACACACACACATCACACATACACACACACACCACACACAACACACACACACACCAACAACACACACACACACACACACACACACACACGACACATTCACATCACACACACACACACACAACACACACACAACTACACACACAGTCACACACACACACCACACACAACACACACACACACACACCACACTACTACACACACACCACACACACACACACACACACTACACACACATCAATATCACACACACACACACACCAACACACACACCACACACACACACACACACACAGCACACCACACCACACTACACACACACATCACACACACACACACCACACACACACACACACATCACACACACACACA
Organism: Trachelipus rathkii; assembly: GCA_015478945.1. Taxonomy (NCBI): domain Eukaryota; kingdom Metazoa; phylum Arthropoda; class Malacostraca; order Isopoda; family Trachelipodidae; genus Trachelipus; species Trachelipus rathkii. The sequence continues at coordinate 42,104 of JABUQX010036291.1, read as the reverse complement.
CCACACACACATCACACACACACACACACATCAGCTAGGCTACTTACACAACATCAACAACACACACACACAATCACACATCACACATCACACACACACACATCACACACAGCACACACACACACACACATCACACCACACACACACACACACACACTACACACAAACACACCACACCACACACCAGCACACACACACACACACACACACACACACACCACACACACACACACACACACACACACACACACACACACACACGACACACACACCACACACACACACGACACACACACACCACACCACACACGCACACACACACACACACACACACACAGCACACACACAAACACACACCACACACACACACATCACACACACACATAATATAATGATATATATATATATATATTATATATATATATTATATAATAATAAAATATATATATAGTATATAATAATATATAATTCCGACTAACGAAAGCTCTGGGCTAGGATAGGACAGCCTAGCAACAGCTGCGTATCTGAAAATTATACTTGCCTCAAGAACCTAATTTGCACTCAAACATACTGACCAAAGAATGACCACTCAGCATGCCCCTGGGCTATGATATATAAGGGCCTACACTATAGATCGCGACTTATAAATGTGAGTACACCTTAGAGGTGAGGAGAGGAGGAGGCTGTGGATTTGAGTGAAGGAGGAGCTGGATAATAATTGGGAGTGGCGAGATGAGATGGGTGAGAAGGAATAAAAAAGACTGCACGAAGATGTGATAATATAATGGGAATGTTGGAAGAGAGAAGACACAGAGTGGCCATAATGGTCCTAGCTTATATAAATAAGAACGTGATAGAGACGATAATAATGAATGAGAGGATGATGCAATAACAGTAAAAACTAAGGGAGAAACGATGAGCATATTACAAAACATATACCCCACACAGCGGAAGACCTGGAAGCAAATGAAAGGAAGCGGTTGTTAGCAGTGGAAAATAAGTAGTGGATGTGTAAAGTAGGGAAAGTAAAGAATGTTAAGAAGGTGAGTTGGTAAATGAAGAGGTGGTGCAAGCAGTTAAAAGTAAAAAGAAGCGTGTTGAATGTACTAAAAGCCAAATGATGGTTTCAAAAAAGAAAGTATGTTTTGAATTTCGACATTGAAAAAAATGTAAAATACTAAAAATGCAATACAAAAATAGAAAAAGAGTAATGAACATTTTGGAAGGAGATGAATGGGAACTTTACAAGGCAATAGGAAGCTCTTCTGGAAGGAAGCGCAAAGGTTTAGAAGGAGAATAAGGGGAATCTGCTTGAATAATGAATAGGGATGGATACTTTCGTAAGCTGATTGAATGGATGTGAGAGGGAGTTGGAGGACACCTTGACAATCTGCAATAACATGGCTGGAATAAGGAAGAAGGTGAGAGAATGTGTGTAGGTTTGATGGTAAACAGCAGAAGGTATAGATAATTTGGGGACGAGGTCATTAGTAAGGAGGAGGTAACGGGTAGAGTGAGAAAGTTGAAGAATGATAAAATCTGCAGGTATAGATGAAATTACTGGCGAAATGATAACAAGAATGGAGACGAGATGATGATTGATTGCGATTTGGAAGTGTGTAACAAAGGCGTTTATGAAGAGTATTAGTTTCCGAGGGATGAAGAGAGTAAGTAATAGGTACCCTTGATAATGTAGGGTAAGGGAAAAGGTAACTGTAGGAATTATAGGGAATTATTTATATATGAAGTGTTGTAGGGAAGATAGTATATGCTGGAATTTTGTTCGAAAGAGTAACCTATTACCTGAAGAAATATGAAACAAGGTGCATTTAGAATGGTAGAGGATGCATGGATCAAATCTTACATTGAAAAAAATGATGGGAAGAAGGAAGAATAATTGTATTAGGTTTTATGGATTTGCAGCAGGCGTATGATAGGATTAATAGGGAAGCTCTATGGCAGGTTGATAGTGCTTGTGCTGTGAAGACGTGTGTGATTGTTTCTCCGAGTGATCTTTTAAATTATTCATTTAGGTTTCAATGTTTTAATGATCCTCATGTCAAGTCAATTAATTTAAATATCTTTGTGTTCTTTGCTTTTTATTTTTAATTTTTTGGCTGTGTTTGTTTTTAATATCTCTGGAGATTCGTTTTCAACGAAACTTTTGCCTTTCAGAATTTTAAGCTAAGTTTTAGTTTATTTAAAAAAAAAAAAAATTTCTTTTATACATTTTTAGGTTTTATATAGGGTTCCTTTATTTTGTGTTCCTTTTTAGTTAATATTTTATAAAATAGTCTATTTTTATGTTTTAATATGAAACTGCCTCTATGTTGGTTTGCATTTGTTTCATAACTAGTTAGTGCTTGGTCGTGCATTCTCATTTTCACTGCTTTTTATTGTTGTCCATTTATTTATATATTTATTGTCATTTATCCAAGATTGTCTTGCTTATAATTAGTTTTAATCATTTACACTATTAGAAATTATTGTATATGTGAGCTTGTAGGTTAGTTTTAGTTACTTTGTTAGTATACAATCGCTTGGATGTGCAGGTGTGTGTGTATGTGGATTGAGTAAACATGTAAAGTTTTAACTATTAATAATTACTGTGTGTGTGAGTTTGTGGGTGTTTGTCTGTGTATGTGTGGCTGTTTATATGACTAGTCAGAGTAGATGTGGGGGTGGGAGCAGGCTGGGGTTTTCCATTGGCTTTGCCAACGTGCGTGGCCTATGTGCTAACCATGAATCTGTGGAATATCACCTCTCCAACTCCCAGCCTAACATTTTATTACTGTCTGAGACCCAGCTGGCCAGGGATTCTTTTTCAAATAAACTTAATATCTCCAACTATAACTTTAAAATCCCTTCTAACTTCATAATATCTGTGTTATATTATATAGGTATATTATAAATTATTTTAAAGTATATATGCCACCTTTCAGCTCCCACATACATTAAAGCTGTCTTCCATGATTCTTAAATTAGTTTTGATGTTATTGTGGGTTAAAAGAGGAATGGTTGTTTGTTAGGGAATAGGAAAATGCTTTTGTTTCCTATATTTGTTTTAAAGCATATATAACCTTGTCGTTTGCACTTACAATCTTTTTTTAAATTTTCCAAATGAATTAAATAAAATTAATGCTCTTTTTAATTTTTGCTTAATGTAAAATTTAATTCTTTTCTCTTAATAAAACATGGCACATAAGAGTAATTTTTACCTTATTTAAAATTCTTCTAAATCTTTTACAGTAAGAGAATTATTGAGAGTTGTAACTGTTTAACATATATTCATTTCAGAGTTTTTGGCATAGAGCTTCCTGGGGCTTCCCAAAAGGCAAAATAAATGTGGAGGAAGAGCCTTTTAAATGTGCCATTAGAGAGGTAAAACAAAAAAAAAAAAGAAAAAACAAGAAAAAAATAAAAAACAAAAAACAAAACACATTGATACATTCATTACCAAGTTGGAAATAACATAAGAACATAATAATATAATAATATATATATATATATATATATATATATTATAAATATATATATATTATATAAATATATAATAATAATATATTATAAATATATTATATTATATATATATATATATAATATGAACTGATAAAGCTCACCCAATTTTAAAAATTAACATAATAAGTGGTAATTATGAAAAGTGAGATGCGCAATAGTTTCCAGATATATAGGGCAATATTTTATTAAAGTTTGAAGGTAATCCATATATGGGTTCTTTATTATAACTAATAATTAGCACGTCAAATTCTGCTCCTTTTGGTCTCAAATTTGCCTATTTTGAAAGTTTTTTGCAACACCTTCGTACCTGTGTTTTCCTCAAAGGTTTCCGGAGGGAACAAATCGTCCAAATTGACGCTTAGCATAATTGGTTTTTAATTTGTAGATAGCTCTATTGCTCTTCCATTGGAAGTCATTTTGTCATATTTTGACCTCTTTAATTTTCAGATTCATAATTTCAATGTTTTAGTCTTTTATTTCGTCTACAAGTTTGACTTTCAAATCAAATGATTCGGAAGTATATCTCAGTGTAGCGAGATATATTTTCAATAGTATGTATTCTACGGAATGAACTAAATTTATTCATGAATTCCCTGATGATAAAGCAAACACCATGATCAAAACAGGTGATTCTTCCCCAAAATGCAATTGTGAATTTCGATGTTTTACAATAGACAACTACATATTTTATCAATGTCAATTTTATGCATTGTAAAAATTTAATTTATCTATCAATTGATAATATTTTTAATTGACTTTAAAGTCAATTAACTCAAAAAATTAAAAATTTATACTGAAATTACTCATTGTCAACTGCATCGGAGAATTTCTCGATAGTATAAAAAGTCACGTTGGCTCACAGAGTGCACTCTTTTGATAATTTTGCTGTTAGTATGAGCTTTCGTCCACCTTGCTTGCGTTCCAAAGCTCCAACATCCGAGTCATTTTTAAAATGCAGCAATAACGTAATTAATCAATTTGACGGAAATTGTCCCTATGATGATTTCCACCTCCCCTCTTTTAGGACATGTCACTCTTTATCAGTGAATGTCACCTTACTGGCAGGCTTTCGGTACAACTTTTTTTTTATTGGTACTGAAAGGGTAAAATATAACTATAAATAACTATAACTATAAATATCACTACCCTTCTTCCCATTTTTTCAGATATATTAGAAAAAAGGCCTGGTTTTGTCTAGATTAATTTCTGTTGGAGTGGGAGTGTAGTTGAAAGGCTTAGTCTCTAGGTTTTTGGTTCCTTTTTGTACAAAAAGGAATCAATATCCATCGTGGACCCACAAGTCTTTCATCAATATTCCTTCGTCCTTATTTTAGGCTCCTTAAAAAATGATTTGAATTGTATCTGAAAATCGCCCACGTTTTGTTGGTATATTTGTTTCCACTACAAATTATTAACATTACGCGCATTTTCACGATTCAAAATCGAATCTTTATTTGTCCTAATTAATTCTGATAATTTTAGTCCAGTTTTTGTATAATAATACCTATATCGCAGCTGAATAGTTTTTTGACTTTTCTTTTAACTTAATTCTATCTTTTAGGAGCAACAAATTATTATTATTTTGTCACACACTTTGTAAACCAACACCATGCGACTTCTTTTTTTGTTTATTTCCACAAATTCAAGTAAAATCAGCACACAAAATTACAACTTGAAACGTTGAGGTTGTAATGAAAATATGGATTTAAAATCTATATCATTAGTGGTTCGATAATTTAAATCATATTGATTAATCGATAGTTACTAAAAGGTAGAATGAAAGAAAAGTAAGTAAAAACGCAAATTTAAGAAAAGTTTGAAAAGTAAGTAAAAATGCAAATTTAAAAAGGTTAGAAAAGTAAGTAAAAACGCAAATTTAAAAAAAGTTAGAAAAGTAAGCAAAAACGTCAGTAAAAAATTTATTTTCTCTTAATCATTTTCATTGGAAGTTATCACTTATCAATGAAATTTTACTACTCATCATAGAAAGACTTCTTTCTATGTTGAAAAATTATCATAATACTTTCTGGAAGTTATTGTCAAATAATTAAAATTAATTTGTTTATACATATTGTGTGAAAAATAAACATATTAAAACAATAAATTTATATAGTGAAACTTTGTTAAAATTTACGAAACGGGAAAAATTGAGAAATCGGAAGTCGTTCATTGTAAGTTGTAACACTTCTAGTTGATAAAACTATGTAATCAGTAAATAATTTGGAGTTCACAAAAAATCCATTTTTTACTATATGTATATATTATATATAAATTTTATCAACTAAAAATATATTATCAATTATATACTATATATAATACTATTATATATATAATTATATATATATAGTATAGCTAGCTCATATAATATATATATACCACTAATAAAATATATATACTTTATATATAATATATATATATATATATATATATATATATATATATATATATATATATATATATATCGAGAAACTATGAAATAGATCAAATAAATTTTCATGTGACTTCAAAATTTCAGCAAAATCCAATATCGATTTCAATTGCAATATTTGCGTGCATGCTAATACTATTGTAATTATTGTTGTAGTTATTGTATTGTAGTTAACAATAACTTGGTGATGGGGCAGGTTTCCCAGACAGGTAAATGTCATTTCGTTACCTGGTAGTAATAATTAGAAGGCCTTTTTTTTTTTTTTACCCTGCTGGTTTCTGTTTTGATTTTCTTTTCCTCACATTAAACAGTTATCTGTTGGATCGAGACCGAAATGAAAACGAGATCAACCATTATTGGAAGTTATTATCTTCTGGAATATATTCATATATTTTCAGAATAACTATTTCCTACAAACATTATTTTATTATTGTAGTTAATATTGTCTTATTATTATTATTATTTATTATTATTATTATTATTATTATTATTATTATTATTATTATTATTATTATTATTATTATTATTATTATTATTATTATTATTATTATTATTATTATTATTATTATAGTTATTAATATAATTATTGTTATTATTATTATCGTTGTCATTATTATTGTTGGAATGACATTCATCTTTCAATAAGTGTTTTTCATCTACGTCGAAACTTGAATGTTTTTTTGCATAAATTAATTTCCCATCACATGTTTTGCGTTAAGTCTTCCATATATTTTTGATAACATGGGAGAAAGTTTTATATTATATATAACAAATACCATAAATTTGTATCGTCTGATATAGCTATATATATAATATATTATATACTATATAATATACTATAATATATCTATTACAATTAATATATATATATGATACTAATATATATATATTATATAATATATAATATATATATATATCAGATATATTATATAATATTATATATATATATATAACATATATATTTATATATATACGTATATATTAGTATATATTATATATCATATATATATATTCTAATATTATAATATTATATATATATAATATAATTATAATTATATATATGATAATAACTCATTTACATATATATTCGTTCCTTTAATTCGTACTGCAATCTATCTTTCTTATTGGTATTTGTTTCATAACACAGATTATATATAAGAGTCAGTAATTATCTATAAACTCCAATATATAATATATATATATATATATATATTATATATATAATATATTAATTATATATATATATATATATATAATATATATATATATATTATATATATATATATATATATATATATTATATATATATTATGTGCTTTCAGGGAATATAAGCTATATCGCTTATGTATATTTATTCTTGAAAAGTGGACCCTGAGTTGCTTTAAGGATTATTACGACAGATTTTTAAAAACACACTTTAATTATTTAAAAACATTAAAACAGATAAAATAGGCAAGCTTTCGTTAATTATCCTTTTTCAAGTCCGAATAAGCAATGGGAGCAAAATCTCTGTTTATATTTGGGAGTAGACAGCTATTAGTCGGTTGCGTTGGTCCAGCAGCAGACTTTTGTAGAATGTGATAGTTTCATGAACTCAATTTTGAATGAGAAAATCCTGCACTCTCCAGGGCAGCGGTATAATTGCGGAAATTTAAAGCCAAAAGGCCTTCCGTGATTTTCTTTGGTTGATCTTGAATATTTCTAATGATTGGCATTATTGTAGATTGTATTGGTGGTTTTTGTAATCAGTGACTATGTTAGGGCTGAGTTCGTGGTGTGTTTTCGAGTTCATGTTTTGTGTTGTTTTTTCTCTAGCTTGTAAAGTCTATGGTTTCGCCGTTAATGCACCCAGTGACCTATTGCAGATGTTGCAGGAATTTTATAATAAACAAGAGGATTATGGATTTCTATGTTATGGCGGTTTCAGAAAACCTTTCTTAATTAAAATTATGTTAATGGATGATCGTACTGGCAGACATGTTTGGGCTACATCAAAAGTTCTTTTATGTTCGACGCGTTATACTGTTAATGTTAGTATGCGGAGGTATATGTTTTTTGTTGTATGTTGTCTTGTGTTGTTTTTAATTTTTGCGATATTTTTTCCTTGCCTTTTTTGTAGGTGTTGTTTAAAATGTGTTAATAGGATATAATTATAATAATAATATATCATTGTGTTTCTTAGTAATGCAGGGGAGCAGAGTTAAAGCCACGGAAGGTATAAGATGAAAGCGGTACTATTTTTGTGTGTGTGTGTGTGAGCGAATATTGTATGAAGGAAGGATTGGGAGTGGGTTTTCTGTTAAACAGTGAAGAAGGTTAGTAGTATGTCTGAATTATGAGAGTGTCTAGCCGAAAGTAATCAGTGTCGTGGTTGAGAGGTTCCATGTGAATTGTATGTCAGTATGTAGGTGTTAATGTAATTTAGGATGTTTGTGGGGTTGGTTGCATGAGGTACGGCAGCGAAACATATCATCCACATACCTTAACACACGTACCTTAACCACAAGGGCAACCAAATTAATACCAGAATTGAGAGTTAAGTCATGTGACCAATGACTATGCAAATTAGATATACATTCTTTTGAAACAAGAAGATTGAGAGAAAATTAATAAAGTCTTCAAAATACTAAATTAAAATTTGAAAATATCGATACAAGCATTTCTTTAGATATGATTTTAATGACGTAACACGAAAGTAATGGACATAAACTCTTTGTCATAAACGATTTCAACACCAACCTCACTACCAAAGAATAAAACATAACACCTTCTTCAAAACTTCACATGTAATTGAAAGTGATATATCTCTCATTGAAATTGTGAACCAGCAGGCAACATCGATTCATTCAAGAAAAGTTAGATAAAACACCATTTAATGCAAATTAGTGTCTGTGAACTTCAATTTCAACACTCCGAATCTTACTTTAACACACTAGGAATATTGTGCACTTAGATAAGTTGAAATCAACGACACTATGAGAATGCATTTAGTAAATTTAAAGTACATCTTAAAAAGAATTTGGGTGGCTAACTTATATTGAACAGTTTTGATGTTTACCACTTAGAGAGTTAGTTCTAACGTTCTAAGTCAGTAGTCTCATTGATCAAACTATAATCTTAATATTGTACATTAACAGTTTTGATGCTTCACTGCTTAGAGGTTATTTCTAAATCTCAAGCCTAGTGACATCATCATCAAACACAATCATTCATAAATATATTGTAATAACAATTTGATGTTCACCGCTATAGAGGGTTAATTATAACGTTCTAGCCGGTTGACCACTCCCTTCCCTCAGACTAGCCAGTGGGCTGTAAAGTCTTTGCTAGTTGGTGTTCTGTAGTTCTTCTTTTTCATTCCTTTCTTCTTCTCTCATTTTTCTTCTCCTGATTTCTTCTAATTCTCGTAATATGTATCCTATTTACCTCTCTAAGAGAGCCTCTATGCTTCACCACTACAGTTTTGCCATCTATTCCATTGATTCTTTACGTCATCCATTTCTCATTCTCCTCTTTTATATTAAACTTCCTTCTCAGTTACAGCCTCATTTATGATCTTCTCACATTTTCTAATTAAGGCCTTCTCATTTTCGCTGGCCCTTGTGTTATGTGAGCCTTCTAGTCCTTATGTTTCTAATATGGCTATCAAATTCTCATTTAACATCTTTTCTTAGTTTCCTCTTTCCAAACTTGATGGTTTGTCAGTTTTTATCATGGTAGGAATGCCTATATTCCTTCCAAATAATAATTGGTTTGGAGAAAATCCACCTTTCATGATTAAACTATTTTTTGGCAGTTAATGACCACTTTAAACATTCTTCTTTTTGTAACTCCTTCCTCTTTTATTTTCTCAGAAGAATCTTCTAATAAGTCACACCTTTTTCAACAATACCATTGCGCAGGGCTCTCAGCTGGTACTCAGCAGCACTTATAATTAAATCTTCTGCTTAAAAACTTTTTACCTCCTTGTTTGAAATTCCAATCCGTTGTCAGACAACAACTTCCCCGGTGCTCCAAAAACACTTATCCATCTTTCCAATATTTTCTCGGCGATCTCTTCACCTTTTCTATTTTTTACCCAAGCACCTTGACAGTAGTGAGTAACCATATCCACCATTATCAAAAACTTGCTCCCTTCCAATTCTTCTAAATCCATGGCTACCATTTCATTGAAGACTGTCGCCATTGAGAAATCTACGACAAGTTTTGGTGGATTCTTCTTGTATCTAATACAGACTTCACAACCTTCGCAAATGTCTTTTAATTCTTTTTCCACTTCTTTCATCCCTTCATTTGATACATTTTCATCTTTGTAGGCATCCTTCATAAGTTGTAGTATCTTATTCCAATGCCCATGTCCAAACTGAAGATGTAGTTTCCATAGTTTTCTTTTCCTTCCCTTTGGTTTATAGATCCAGTTTTTCTCAAACCTTCCAAACCAAACATTTTCCTTTTTTGATCCTTTTATTAATTTGATCTTGATATGTTTTTTGTTGTTCGCCTTCTCTATATTTAATTTCTAGATCTTGAAATACAAGGTATATCTATACTTTTTATGGTTTCATATTTACTTTCTCCAAACACATAACTTCCTTCTTTTTTTCTCCTGACTATTACTCATCTCCTTTATCTCTGCACTACTTAACTCCATCATTATCATACTTAGTCATCTCTCCCCACACAAAGTCTTCGTTTAGCCTGTATCTAAAATTCATTCTATATCTCCATATACTTCATCTTCCTCTTTTTCTACACCAAAATAGCTTACTTTCTCTTCTTTAGTCTTACTTTCTTTTTTGATTTCATCTTCTATAAATGCTGCGAAGTTTCTTCCTTTATTGTTCCATTTCTTTGGACATGCTTGTGCGTAATGGAACTCTGATCCACATATTACACACTTTGTTACTTTACCCATTCTTATATGGTTTTTCCTTCCTTGCATTCTTTCCTCCTTAGTTGGTCTATTCCGCCATTCCCCTTCAGTTTCCTTTCTTTCTTTCTTTGATGTTGTTACTTCCTTTGGAAATATTCTTATCAACTTCGTTTTTATTACTTCAAAAGAAAATACCTCTTTTCAACAACTGGCTAAAACCAAATGTTTTTTCCCTTCATCTATACCCGTTCTCTCTAGAAGAAGATATCCTCTCATGTCTTCTGTCATTTGGAAGAATGTATAAAGAATGTGAAACAGCTGGAGGAGGTCCAGCTGTTTTGCATTCTTTATACATTCTCAATCTATTCAACGAATGTCTGCATATCTTCTTTCTGCTTCTGCCCAATATTGAAATATCCTCTCATATTATTTGAATTGATCCGTGACCTTGTCTTTACTGTATCTTGACCCAATATCTATTATCAACTCCTCTCCTCCATTTTTCATAAGATCTTCATTTTTTATTTCCTTAATTGTTTCAAAAGCTTCTCCTCTTACTCTTAACTTTATCTCCAATCCTTGGTATCTGACATATTCTTTTTCTATGTAGTAAAACCATGTTTTACTGCTTTACGCCAATCCTCGAAATTCTCCCTTTCATATTGGACATTTTGTTCTATTATCTCTTCTACCTCCATCAGTTTTTTCTTAATCTGAATCAGTCATCTTTTTCACTTTTTACTCCTTAACTAAGCTCTCTGCAATCAATGATGATAAAATTCTCCGATATAACAACAAAATCTCACCTGAAGGAAAATTACGGGAGTCCTTGTTGATGTAATGGTCTGGTATAAAATTTGTTACTATAATATCATTTACGTTCTTACAATAATCAATAATTATAATGTTTTTGAGCAATTTATATGCGAGGATATATTAAAGGTGGATCCCTCTTCAAAACAAACTGATCGTTATAAAAAGCTTTTTCCGTCTATGTTACAAAATAAAAGTTTACTATGATATTAATAATCAGTCTAAGTAATTCACAAGGTCAAAGACCTCTCTCAAAAATAATATTAAAGTTTTTACGTAGAACAGGAAATAATAATTAAAACTAATATTCATAAAAACATTAATCACACTTGCACATTAATTTTATAATAAGCCAGGGTAATCCTTTTTGGATATGGCATCACAAGAAATCCTTCTTGGAATTTGGAGTCACTTCCTCTACTGTGAATAAAAATATTGGAAAGTTTAGTATATTTAATCACCCAAATTGCAAGCATCATTTCCATAAAGATCACTCAGCTACTAATATTCTATCCCTTCTCTCTGACTTTTGGCCCTCTGCTCTTTGGCATTTCAGTGAATCTTTTGGTGTAGCTCAAGGCATATCGAAAGCTTTCAATAGAGGTAAGCACAAAGCTTTGATTTCTAAACATTCCCCTTTCAGTATTTACCCTTTTCATCAACTTCCTTTCCTGCTGCCGACCATTCATCCCATAATTCTAGCTGCGTTTCCCGAAGCCCGAGTGTAGCCCGTGTACAAAATCAACTCGGAAACGCTTCGAATTGAAAAAAATTACATTAACCAATCAGAGAACAAAAAATTTGAGTTTACTAATTCCCGAATTCGAGGATTTAACAACGGACGCCTGACTGGGACGTTTACGTGACGTAGAATGCGCAAACGGGCTCGGGAAACGATGCATATGCGCCTGTGTGCCCGCCCGGGCTGCAGTCGGGCTTCGGGAAACGCAGCTTCTATCATTAGTGGTCTTCCTCAAGGTTTTGTTCCTTCACCTTTTCTTTTTCTACTTTTCATTAAATATCTGTCACTTAGTCTCCTATCCTCTCTTACTCCACCCAACAGCAAATAGTTAATTCTTTGAGGATGGCTTTTGAGCCATTGACCTTTGATCTTTCTCATATCTCTAATTGTGACAAGAAAACATGGTTGTTTTTAATGCCTCAAAAAACCAGCCCTGATCTTTCCATTGACATATCTTCACACAACTACAACCAACAAAAAAAAAAAAAAAAAAAAAAAAAAAAAAAAAAACCTTCTGTTTTTATATTCTTAGTATTTCCTTTGAAGAATTATATATTTCTCTTCTTGTCGGCAATGTGCATCACTCTCCTGTCTTATACTATGGCATATTCAGATGATATAACAGTGGTTGAACTCTTCTAGTCACATACCTCCTCTTTTGAGGAGAGTTCGTGTGGTTTTTTTTTCCACACAGTCTTATCTTTTCTCTTTCCAACTCTCTGACCCCAACTTAAACGCATAGTGCACCAATCTTACATGTACTCGAAGTGGTAAAGTTAAACACACTTTCTTTATCCATCTCCTTCCATCTTCCCTTTGACTTGCATGTACATTCCAAACGCTTTTGTACTCGGCATTGCCAACCTTTTAATCTACCATTGGAATCTGTTTCTTTTTTTTTTGTTTTTTTCTCACACCTAGCTGATAATTAGAGCCCACCTGAGAAACGAGTATATAAATATATATATAAATAGTATATGATCACTATATATATATATATATATATATATATACTACTATCATAATACTATATATATAGTATATATAGTATAATATATATACATAACTATATAATATATATATATATATATATATGACTATTACATATATATATATATATCTATATCTACTACGTATAGATATATTTGCGCCCCGCCCACCTCTATTGAGGGGCCACACACCGCCTCTGGTAAGGTGCCGGCACCGCTCTCGGGCAGTTCCATAAGGTCGATGAGAGAAGATATAGCGAAGACAGTACGGGGGGCATCGAGAGCGGGGCACTCCAGAAGGAGGTGCCCTATTGTGCCTTGATATACGACATCTAGTGCAGATGGACGAAGAAAGATGGCAGGTTCTAGGTGAAGTTAATATTTTGCAAAGATTTTGTGGTTGAAAAAATATATACCTGACCTTGACAGCCTATCATGTCAGGATAGACTTCTATGGGAAGAATTTTTGGATGGGCGCTGTTTAGTATTGTTATTGGGCGGTTTGTAGAAATGTGTAGTTTAATTGTGTATGGAATGTGGGTGAGCCAATACCTATTTGGAAATATTGTGGGGATGTTGTGTAGATGTCCATTATAAAGTTTGGGCTGGTGAGGAGCGGAGCGGATTTCTCAGTCCTACTGATCGGGGGCGGCGGGGTTGAGAGTATTTGTGCATGGATGGGTTGGATTGTGTTTTCTGGGAAACAAGTGCTGTCGCCTACCACTCTTTCAAGTGATAGGCTAGGGATCGAAGGATATGTGTCTCGTCATGTAAGATGCTGATGGGTTGTGTTTTAACTTACATCCATGATTATTCTTCAAGGGCAGTGAGAGTTGCGTGTATTTTGTCTAAACTTTGTTTAAGTTGGATTGTGACGCATGCTGCCGGAACCACTGCGGCGGACGACATCATAGTATACTCTGTATCTGAGGACTTTGTTTGATAGAATTAGTGGATAAGGTATGTTTCTGTCGCTGAAAGTTATATATTAACACCATACCACTTATTGTGTTGGGAGGTGTTTAATTCTGTTGGTTGAGAAGTATTTTCGATGTGAGGGAGAGAAGTCATCTGATGTCGTTAGCGCAAGTCCTAATATTTGGGGTTTTGTTTAGGGGGAAGGGGTGTTGTTCAGGAAGACTATTGGTTGGAATGTGGATTGGTGGCGGTCTGTGGTTAGGAAGGTGATGGAGGATTTAAGGGGGAAGGCTGTCATTCTATTGGTGAGTATCCAAATTTCTAATAGTTGTAGGTATTCTTGGGTGTGTTGGGTGGCTGTATTACAAGTGGATGTTGGGAGATGAGACTGATATTGTCTGCGTAGGTAATTAGTTTGGTGGATTGGATGTAGAGGTGGGCATTCTGCTGTGAGAGATTTAAGAGGAATGGAGAGAGAGAAAGGCGCCCTGTGGTACGCCGTTTTGTAGCTTAATGGAGTGTGAGAGGGTTTTTTATGGAGGACTTTGCGTATCGATTGGTGAGGGAGTTTGAGAGCCACTTTTTGTCATGGTTTTCTAGGGGGCATTGAAGGATTTTTTGTATAAGGATGTATGTTGGGACAGTGTCAAAGGCTTTTGTTTATGTCGATGGCTTTGAGTATGGATCTGTGTGATGGGATTGGTTTGAAGCCATTAATATGTGTTGCTGTGATGGAGGTGAGGCTGTGTTGTTGACATGATTGCCTTTAAAATCCGTGTGGAAGTCTGTAAAAGGTGATGTGTGCGAGGATAGTTTGTTTAATATTAGTTTCTTCCAGCAATTTGTGATTGATGCGGAGAAGAGAGAGATTGGCGCGATAGGAGGATTGGGAGTTGGGGTCTTTTTTGGTTTAGTTTTGGGAGTATGAAGGCTTGTTTCCAGATTGGGGGTATCATTATGAGTTCCAGGAATTAGTTAAAGATTTTCTGTTATGTATGGAGAATGCTTTTCCCTCCTAGCTTTTTAGTGGATTAGAGATGGAGATCTCGACCTGTCTGCCTGTGTGATTGTTTGGTAAGGGTTTTGATGTCCGCTTCATGCTGATATCATTGCGTTGGTAAAAGGAGGTGGAGGGTTGTGATCTGGGGGAAGTTTGAGTTGTTTTATTGTTAACCTATATATTGGAGCGGTTGCGTTTAGGGAGATGATTTCCAGATTATAGTGTCTTTGCGATGCCGTCTGCTTGTTGTTTTGAGGAAGGAAGAGTTGTCAGCAATTATGGGATGAGAAAACCGGAAGCTTTACAAACACTATCTTGGAAGCGCGTTCTTTTTTGGGAACGAGGATGGTCTAGTGGTTAGAGCGCCCGGTCACTGTTACTCAGCCGACGCGGAGTCCAGTTTTCGAATCCCGCTGGATGGAGAGATAAAATCTCCTTTGACGTCATTCCAGTTCATAAATATATATATATATATATATATATAATATAGTATGAAAAAATATATTACTTATAATATATATATATATATATATTATATATATATATACTACTATACTATATATATACGTATATTATATATATATATAACTTATATTATATATATATATAATATTTTTACAGTTATCACCCCCGCTCGGGCAGAGCCCATATCTAGGAGGGGTGTGCTCAATTTTTAAGTCTGAGCAAGGACGGAGCAAGAAGAGAATAGCGCACACGCACGACCGATCGACCAGTGACGAACCTGGTCTCTCGCCTTTAGCTGTGCGAGGTCTCTACAACGCTGAGCTACCGCGACGCCATTTTGGTTGCTTTATCCATTCGGTATCTGCCTATACGAGCCAACTCCGCCGACATGTTCCTTCTTCTTAAAATACAATACTAAATCCAAAATGATAATTGCTATTTATTTTACTTTTAACCTTTTATTCCACCAAATAAGACCCAATAGATTACAATTTTGTTGCACCTCTGTTAACCTTAAAGTAGATTCATAATTTTGTTTAAATTCGTTATACCAATTTTATAATTGTATTCCTCTTTCTTAAACAGTCTTTTGCAAGTCTACATCCAAATCTTCTCTTAAGAATGATCCTTCCCATCACTCAAACTTCCAAATCCCTCACAACGTATTCGCCAGATCTCTTGGGTTCTTGGTCTTCCTTTGGCTAATTTCTTTCTTCTAAATCTTCTCCTTTCTTTTTCCCCTCTCATGTCAAACGCTCCCACTTCGACCGCAGTCGTCATATAACATATCTTCTACATATATATAATATATTATATATATCATATAATATAGTATACTCAGTATATATATATATATATATATATATATATATTACTTATATAATAATATACTACCTTATATATATAATATTATACTTATTATATATATTATATATATATATATATACATACTATGTATATATATATATTATTATATATATATATAATATATATATATATATATATATATATAATTATATATAATCAAATATATATATATATTATATATTATATATATATATATATATATATTATATAATATATATATTGGGAGATTTTTTTTTTTTATATATTTTAGTCAGCCTATTTCTTACGAATTTTTGGTTAATGAAGGTTAAAAAATCATTTCATGTCTAAATTTGTTGGATGGTGCACAGATATAAAGAAATATTTTGGCAAGTATAGAATATTTATCATTTTTATTTTTTAGAGAAATTAAAGAAGGCTAATATTCAATATATATTTCCCGCCAAAACTAATATTTTGAAAATGATTTTAACATTATCCTTGTAATAAAACATCGATCAATGTACATCTGATTATCCAGTTGAAATTTTGTGTTTATCAGGGATAGTGAGGTAGTGTTCTCTCATATTCTTAAATTACTTGATTTTATTTTTTCATAGGCAAGCATATTAGAAATTAGTGCCGTTATTTTTAAATCCAAAGAATCTAAAAAATAAATTAATAGAGAAATGATAAATCACTATTTCTGCTCGATTTCTTTCTATATATATATTTAATGTTTTAAAATACAAGACATATCTGTAAATATACTTCTAATATACCATATTTATATAATAAGCTATATATATATTTACAATGACTCATTTATACCTTACATAGATATATATATAATATCACAAAGAGATAATATCTATATATATATATATTATATACTACTATACTATATATACTATATAATAGTATATATATATAATATATACATACTATATATATCATATATATCACTATATAGATATACATATATATATATACTATATATATTATATATACGTAGTTATACCTATATATATATATCATTACTATATATATATATATATATATATATGGGGCATCTGAACTCGTCTGTGAAAAAATTTGGCCACCCCTGATCTAGTTGATATCGCCTGTTCTCCCGCATTTTGTATTTCCTCATAAACATCATTCTTCTTCCAACTTTCCAATTCTTGTTCCTTTGCTTCTTTTATGTCTTGTCTCCTAAGACTCAAGAAAATCTCTTCATGTTCATATTCCTCTTCAGACATCTCTTCTTTTTCACCTTCATCTGACTCATCCTCAACATCCATCTCCTTTGTAGCCTCATCTTCTTCATCATTCTCGTGATAATTTTGAAAGTCATTGTAATCCTTTAGGTCTATCCAGCAACATTTTTTTGTATTAAGATCTATTATGTTATAACAGTGAGAGTATTTTTTACTATTAGCCTTGCCAGCTCTATTCACTATTGTACACCTTAGTTCAGCATCATTTTCTTTCTTTGTTTCCAGGTTTAATGTCTTTCATTTGTAAGTTCGTTTCTACCTCTTCATTGTTATTATTCATTTCCTCATCTTGTTCTTTATCTCCCTCCATTATTATTGAATAATTGTCTTCATTTTCCTACTCTTCCGTCTCCTCAACTCTAACTTCCGTTACCTTTACCTCTTCTTCTTTTTGTTTTTCTTGTTCCACAAAGTTTTTTCTATTGGTTTGTATTCTTGTACAGTGTACTTTTGCCACCATTTTTAAGTTTCCACCATGTTTAACTATGGCTGTTTTTCCATCTATTCCTATTATTTGAGTCAGCCCTCTCCATTCCTTATCATTGTTTCTCTTGTACAGCAATTCTTCACCTATTCTTATATTTTCCAGGTTATGCTCCACTATGTTGCTTCTTAATGCTCTTTATATCTTTTCTGATCTTTCATTTTCTATGTGTATTCTTCTGGCTGAGTGTACGTTGGTTATCAAATTCTTCATCTTTTCATCTGTCATTATCAAATCATCACAGTCTACCACATTTGGTATCCTTGCTGTTTAACCAAATACCAATTGGTTAGGTAAAAAACCCAAATGTGTACTAAGATTATTCTTGGCATATATTGCATAGTCTATACACCCTTGTTTGTTGTATCCTTCATTTTTTAATTTTAACATAGATTCCTTCACTATTCCCACTGCCTTCTCACATAGTCGGTTACTCCAAGGGCTTTCAGCTGAAGTCGACTTAAGAGAAATGTTGAATTTGGTGGTAAATGTTTCCATTTTCTCATTCTGAAATTCTTTACCAGCATCAGTTAAAATGCTGTTGGGTGTTCCAAAGTATTTAATCCATTTAGAGGTTGATTGCTCAATAATTTCTACAGCATTCTTACTTTTTAACCAACATCCCTGTGTATACCTTGTAGCTGTATCTATCATAATAAGGAATTTTTCTCCATCCACTTCACCCACATCCATCTGCAACATGTCATTGAATTTTTTCGCCATGTTCAAACCCACTACAGGTCTAGATGGAGTTCTTTTATATCTCTTACATGTATTGAAGTTTTTGCTTATGTTGTTTACTTCCTCCTCTACATCTCCAATCTTCTTTTTTTCATCCATCCACCGTACACATATTTTATTAATTTTTTTAACTTTTCTGCACTGCAATGGGCAAATTAAAGGTGTAGCTTACCAATTTTATGTATTCTATCATTTCTTTTATTTTTTATCCATTCATCTCTTTCTTCGTTCAACCAGCAGTATCTTCTTAACCTGCCCAGTGATATGCAGGCATGTCCTGTTTCTCTTTCTATTGTTCTCACATTTTTTATTCCCATATCCAATATGCCTATAGTTTTATTATACACATCATGTATCATTTTCATTCTTTCCATTGTCCTTCTTCCTAATAATAGAGGTATATTTCCTTCAATTATAGTGACTTGTATAGCAAATTGTTTGTGTCTTACGCTGCATGAAATTTCTATTTCTTTTATTATATTTGGTAGTCCGTTTGTCCAAAAGTTATCTCTCCTTCTTTTTTCTTTTGGCTTTTATTGATGTATTTCAAAACTTCCACATCCATGCCTGCTAGTATTGTTGCTAGTCATATCTCTCCCACCACTGTTGCTTTGTTGCCGGTATCTAAAATGGCTAACATTTCTTCTCTCATATTTTTATTCTCTTGCACTGTGTTCTGCAAATACACCCTACTATTCACTCCTTTTTCTTCCCTACTATCTCTCGCCCAGTGTCCTTCTTTCTTGCATTTATATCATCTATTTTTATTTTTTCATTCCACCAACATTCGTTAGTGCTATGGTTGTTGTATTTACATATCTCACAACATTTCTTATTTGCAGTAGCAAAATTCTTTTCTGCACTCATCCATTGTCTTTCGTTCCTTCTTCCTTCTTTAGTTACTCCTGAAGACATAATATTCATTACAGATCTTTTTGTATCTTCATAAGGGTCTTTTGATTCTCTTATAGATGACAAGACCATTTTTCTCTCCATGTCCTTCATTCTTGATCTATCTATCAATTTAAAGGCAATGTATTTTTTATTCATTTGAACAATTTCAATTCTTTCACATTTTTTCATCATTCTATCAAATCTGCTTACATACTCTCTATACTCCTCTTCCTCCTCCTATTTTAAATTTGTCAAAATCGTTATTTTTATTTATTCTTCCAAAGACTGATCTCTTACATATCCTCTTCTTTAATTCTTCCACTATGGCATTATATCCTTCATCACTTAATATCACATCCTTTGGAATACTCTTTATTGTTTCAAGAGCCCCTCCTGACAATCCACTAATAATCATAGCATTTTTATTCTTCTTGTTACCGGATGTTGTTTCCATCCATATTTCTAACTGAAAGAGATAGTCTTCTACCTTCTCCTCCTTTCTTCCACAAAATTTTGGGATAATATTCCTGTATTCTGCTCTTATTTGAGTCTCTCTTTTCTCTACTGCCTTTTCTATAATAGCCTTCATTTGTTCTTCAGTTATTGACATTGTTTCTTGCTCCCTCTTTCAATCTTCACTATAAACAAATACTAAGAGAAATTTGTATTTAACTGCTTAAATGCTATTGAATATGCTAATCCTGTTATTAGAAATTGAATGATGCTGAAATATATTTACCTGATTATTATAGTTTCTGGGCATCTTCTCTTATAAGTTTTATGAAGCCATATGAAACAAAGATGACTGCTAGGTTTTACTTTAAAAAATTCTCGAGTAGGTGTGTTGAATGTGTGAATGTATTGCAAATGGCAATTATCTTAATTGTGTGTACTGTGAAGTTCTGTACCTCATTGGTGTTGGATACCTTTGTATTCTGTTCTTCTTTATCACCTCTTATTCTTCTTATGTGTTTGGTATTCACTCTCTCTCTCTTTTTTTAATACTTATTTTATTCCTATCTTTTATTCTTATATCTTTTACATTTAAATATTAAATACAAATTTTGGACTATTATCTTCTCTTTATTCCCTGTTATACCAAAAAATACATTAAATTGTTCAAACATTACAAGTGCTAATATACTAAATAGTTCATATATAATACTCATATATATATATATATATATATATATATATATATATATACTATATATACGTATATATATATATATATATATATCTAGTACTTTAACATCGTAACCATATAATACCCATATAATATATATTACTATACCTTATATAATTAATATATATATATATATATAGTATATATTATATATATATATAATAAATTTATCAATACATATATTATATATATATATATATATATATATATATATGCCACAATTCACGGGGGAAGTAAGCATTCATGACATAGGTGTGGGCATTAATTTTGATTACTCATCACCTTTTATTACATTTTTGCTAATGCTTGCAACAGATTGGTTTGTACATAAATTTTGCCAATTTTGTGAAGATGTTTATACTTTGGTTATGCGCAGACTAAAGACTTCAAGAAAATATTTTTCATTAAATATATGTATATTTAACATGTTCTACTTAACAGCTATTTCTCTTTCAGGTTTTGGAAGAAACTGGGTATGATATCTCTTCACAAATTAACAAAGATACTTATTTAGAAACAACGATTGGAGAACAGAAAGTTCGTCTGTATATAATTCCTGGAGTTTCCATGACTACAGAATTCTTACCTCGTACAAAAGGAGAGATAAAGGAATTAAAATGGTTTGCCATTCACCAGTTACCGTCACATAAAAATGATCGAACTTATTCAAAATCAGGAGGTCACACTAATATGTTTTATATGGTTATGCCTTTTGTCAAGTAAGTATCTCGCATAGTAGATTCATTTATGATAAACCTAACTAAATTAGTAAGCAATCCTCTTTGTATAATTGCATGCTAACTTTGAGTAATCTAAATTTTTAGTCTATTTTTACAACCTATAAAGTTGTCACCATCCATGTATATGACAAATCTTTATTCTTCTTTTTTTTCCTATCCGCCTTTCTTCTATATAGTTCAACTATGCTGTTTCTTATGCCTCTTGAGTTGCCTCTCACTTGCAGATTTTTTTTATTCTTTTCTCGGTGACTTGGAGATTGTTTTAGTGGAGTTGTTGCAACCATGCAAAACTCAACTTGGTACAAACTCATCCTGCACACATTTCACTTAAAAACACAAAAACTCAACATATCTATCTCATTCATCGGCTCTGTTGTCTCTCTTCTTACCATTTAAACATTCCATTAACAAATTAGGTACAACATCATTGTATGGGTGAGTGATAATTCTCAAACCTAATTACAATTTCTTCTTCTTTTTAGATTTTTTAAATAATTATTTTATTTTTGAGTATTTTTAAACTTAGTCTTCTTAGTAAACAACTGACAGATTGCCTTACGTTAGGCTGAAAGCTAATTGATTGAAGCTATCTACTAAAATAATAGATACGCTAGATTAATTTTAAAAAATTTTAGAAGGAACTTAAAACTCGCATCTCCTTTTAGAGTCCCACTTTTTTTACCTTAAAGGCATTTACCTTATAATATATATTTAAAAGATGTCATCCAACAGCTATTTGACTTATTACTAAAGTTTCTTTCTACCCTACGAACTGTTAATTCACAATTTTTATATAGACAATAATATACTTAGATAATGCAAACATTGTTATTAGCAAACTAATGTTATACTGATACTATATATATATATTATATATATATAATAACTATATATATAATATATAATATATACTATTATATTAATATTATTACCCCCCCAAAAATATTTAAGTGATCAAAAATTTTTTGATGATTAATTATTATTATATTCTTAATAATATGAAACTAACAAGAGTAGCAGATAAAATGATTACTATTTGTGTTTATATAGAAATGAGGGAAACAACTTTTAATAGTTGGTCGACAGAGTTCTTGTTAGTTGAAGTGGACTGTTGTTCCAGGCTCATAATTATATAAGACATAAGACACCACACGCTCTCACTATTTTGTATGCTGAACATCTTTCCAAGTAGCAGTCCTCCACACCGATTCGCCCATCCTCTTCTTGCGGTCTTCCCCTTGTCTTCGAGCCCTCTGGTGTCATTCCTAATATCTCTTTTCGGTCCTTCATGCTCCTGCTCCATCCTCTCCAGATGTCCCACCATCTCAGTCTCCCCACATCCATCATTTCAGTATAATCTTCTTCACTCTTATATCTTCTCTATTAATAAACTCTCATTATTTTTTCCTGTCTCTCTTACTCTTTCCAATCACTAGTCTTTAATTCCTCATTCTCCACGTTTATTCTACCTCTCCTCTTCTCGTTTGTCCAGTTTTCCGCTTACGTACAGAGTGTGGGAGTCCGTATGCTGTAAAAAATCACTTTTTTTAACCTCTATTCCCGATGTTCTGTCTTTCATCATGGGTGATATACGCTTTCATAACTTAATCATTACTTTTCCATTATATCGCGTAATCTCTTCTTCCACTTCTTCCCCTTTATTTTCTATCTCTTCTTCTATCTCTTCAAGTAATAGTTTTACTGAATTTCACCTCCTCTCTCTTCACATCCTTCTCTTCCCACATAATTTTCTCCGTTTACTGATAATATCTCCCAATGTACCATTTTTTGGACGCAGCTTTATACATGCATTGAAATTAATTACAGCCTCAAAAATTTAATACTTTTGGTTTCAGAAGCAAGACTATAACCCATTTAAAGTATTTAGCACAAAATAATTATATTATTGTTAAGATCTTTGAATATATGTCACTTAATAGTATGCCAGATTTCGGTTAAAACAACAATCAGTAAACTGTATTAGCGTCCCAGTTACGCTGCTTCAGTGACGATGGTGTGGTATATATAGTTATGTTATTCTCTTCATTATTGTCATAAAGGAACACGAAGATTCCGTAAAAGGACCAAAAAATTTTTATCTTCGATAAACTAATATAACCTATTTATTTTGCCGTCCCATTTTTGGCATTGGGTCCATATTATTCATGTAAGTACCCAAAATTCAGACTTTTGATAAACATATGTTCTATCTCTATCTTCATATATATAGTATTATAATAATTTATTAATATAATATATATAATATATATTAATATATATTATATATAATATATATATAATATAATATATATATAATATATACTATTTATATATATATATGTCATATATAATATTATCTATATAATATATATAATATTATAATAATATTATATATATATTATATTATATATTATTAAATAACTATATCTCTGCCAGAAAGATTATTTATTAGGTATAATATATAGTTTAGTTAGCTGTGCGATCACTAACTTTTATAGGTATATATATTAACTTCGTATAACTCTACTATATTGCTAACTATTACTTTTTTCTAATATACTCTAATTAGCCCTAATACTGAGGTAGAGAGATTTGGTAAGATTTTTTTTTTTGAAATCGAAAAATTGCAAGTTTAATATTGGGGTAGGAGGTCCATAAGAGCAATCTTAAAATTTCAAATTATATGTTTAATAATGTAATTCTAATAATAATAGTTTTAATAAAGTTACAATTACATTCTCAGTCACCCCCACCTTTGGAGGGTGCTGAATCGTTAGACCTACCAGTTGAGGCGTGTAAGTCTGAATCGGACCATCTTCGTGTTTAAATTCCTCTTTTTGACGTATAAATTTTACAATTTTACCATTTTATATTCTTTACATTTATAATAATTGTTAATCATATTAAAAATTAGTAATAAGTTAATAAAAATTCAATAATGATTTACATAACAATAAGAATAAATTAATAAGGTGCGTCCGATGGTCACCCCTCTCGCCCCTCAAAAATTTTGACACTTTTTGGAATTCGCATATTGTTTATATAAATTTCATTTTTTATTTTAATTTTTACTTATATAAGTAACTATTTTTTGTATACTTATATGTAAATAATTATACGCTAATAAAACATCTGGTCAATAATAATACGCTAAAATTACAAAAACATATGGTGGCCGATTCACCCCTTCATTAATTTTTATGGCAGGGTGAATCGGACCCAAGTTAGGCCCCTTGATTTTGCCACTAATACTGCTTTTGGTATCAAAAAGTCTTACTTTGACAGCTTTAAGCAACATCACTCCAAGTGTTATCACTGCAAAAAATAATAACTTAAAGATCCGAT
This sequence comes from Trachelipus rathkii, assembly GCA_015478945.1. Lineage (NCBI taxonomy): Eukaryota > Metazoa > Arthropoda > Malacostraca > Isopoda > Trachelipodidae > Trachelipus > Trachelipus rathkii. Next base: position 16,862 of record JABUQX010036291.1, on the reverse strand, counting down.
TTTCACAACTTTTTCTATTTATATAAATCCATTGTTAAAGAAAACTCATTTTTCAAAAGTGATATTCTATTGTGGCATTAATATTTATAGATATTTATCTATATTTTTTAAAAATACTAAAAACTCTCTAAAATTAAAGATAGGATCTAAATCAAAACCTCATGTAGCTACTAAGGTCAGGGCGCTATAAAGTAGTTGCATGCAAAAAAAATTTTATTTTATTTTTTTTATTTTTTTTATTTTTACATTTATTTATTAGTGACCGAATCACCCCTCCAAAAAAGGGCGCGCACGTGGGTTGGTCAGTCGTATACTATAGTCCTACTATAGTATACTATAGTACACCTACGCTTATAATATATATATATTTATACTTACTATAACTATTAGTATATACATATACTAATATATATATATATACATACTATATATATTAGTACTTATTAAATACTATTAATATATATTGGGGGTGGGGATGGGGGGGGTATCCTGGGGGGGGGGCGGGTATATATATAAGTTATATTTTTTTTATCACAGTTACCACCACTCACAGGCAGGCCATTATCAGAGGAGGCGGGTGTTGTACGCCTGAAAGTTCACCAACTTATGTTAATATACACAGATGAGCCCACAGACGCAGGCCTTTAAAGTGAGAAGATTAAACTCAGCAGGAGAAACATCATAAGGACTGGAGAGAATTCCACAGAACAGAGGTGGCCAGAAAAGAAGGAAGCACTGCAGCGAACTAAGCCTGGAATTATAATATCAACACAAAACTCATGCCACAAAGCAGACGTACCCCTTGTGCTTTACAAGGGCCCGTCATCAAAGGTAAGTGCCGTGCGCTGAGAGTAAGCTCCTCAGAGCACCTGCCCACTGCCAAGTACTTTATAAAAAAAAAGAGACAAGCACTAACATCGCCACACACAAAGACTTATTACTCCTCTGTCCAAAAGTAAGGTTTACTGAATATTCCATGAAATACTGAGTAAGGTAGCTCCTCCGTGACGTATACAAGTGCAGTAGCCCCTAGCTTACTTAGCAGCATACAATATACCGAGTTTTAACCAATTTATAATTCAGCTCTATTGCACTACATCTTGTTTATGTTACGATGGCGCGATGTGCTGTACCTCATTATGTTTTTGCACTGTACATCTTTTTGTGTATGGTGTTTTCTATCCTCATTACGTTTTTGCCATGCAGGTAAAATATTGAACAGCGATACATACCTCTCAGATATCTGTATGAAACGTACAGTCTGCCACTGAGACATTTGCTTCTTTAAACAAAGCTTAGGGGATGCCAATCTATCGAGAACCTATGGTTTTTAAATGGCACAAGCTTTCAAGAGGATGAGAAACATGGTTGAAGACAACCATCATTGTGTTAGAAGACCAATTTCATCAACAAACGATGAAATGGTGGAATGTTTGTTAGAGGTGTGATGGAGAGAGACAGCCCGCGCTTCTTGTGTTCAGAGTGACTGTGCCAGAAGCAACATTGGTTTGAAAAAAATGCAATTCATTCGAATAGAATTATTAATGAATCATTTGCACATGCCAAAAAAAATTAGCCTGCCAAAATTTGGTGCCGAAAGACCTCCTGTCTGTGCCGCAACGTTAAAGCGTAACAGGGTCAAAATTTATCAAGATTTACTTGAAAGACTGAAAATGGAGCACAATTTTTTGGATAAAGTTAAAACAGGTGATGAATCCATGGGTTTTTGAGTCAATCCTAAAACGCAAACAGCAAAGTGTGCGAATGCGCATCACAAAAAATTCTCCTCATCCAAAGAAAGCACGTATGGAGCAAGTCCAGGGGGAAAACACTGATTATTGTTTTTATTCGATAGCCCTTAGGTAGTTGTGCACAAGCGAACTCTTTGTTTGTACAGTAATATTCTTAATCATCTTATTTACAAAGACATGGGACGACTTCAAAAACGAGTTCAGTGGAATCAGAATAGACATTGCAAGACGATTGGGTGCAGCACCAAGATAACGTGCATCTCACACTATGCTCTCAATTATAAAATTTATGGCAAAGAAAAACATTCAATTACTTCCACATCTTCCATAGCAGCCCAGATCTAGCTCCGCTGCGATATCTCCTGTTTTTAGACTTAGTTCGGCATTTCCTAAATACAGTTTGTAAAATGCAGAGTTGATATGAGGATAATCATTTATATATCTTGCCTATATCATAATGTAATGATGGAATATAACATAAATAATAACATATATAATAAATTATATAATTAGTATATATATTAACACATTATTAATTTAAAAAAGGCAATCCATTTTAAGGTAAAATATAATATAGTATAATTATAACTTATATATATATCTTTATATATAGCTCATATTATAAATATGATATAATGTAAACTAAGTTGGCAAGAAATGTATATTGAAAAGTATATGCTGTATATGTAATAAGCTCTAATCCGGTAGAATAACAAGGTGGGTCATGCGACAATGATCTGGGTTCGATCTTTATCCCGGATCTCTACGTTGAAAGTTACCTAGAACTGTTGTTTCCACTCAACCTTGGTATTATTCAAAAGAGCAAAGAATTGGCCGTGAAATTTAGTGAGATATATACATAAGTTTGAAGAAAGTAACGGAGCTGACCAGTTCCGCACAGCCGGACGACTACATGACGCCTTCTCGATAACACACTAAGTACGCTGTCCTACTCACGTGGATCCGCGTAGGCAGGCACGCGCTGAGAAAGATGTCATCTGCTGACAGTGAGCGCCGCAACGGTCAAGTGGGATAAAGACATATGTGGTGTGTAAGCACGCCTGAGTGCATGCTAGTGCTTTCACCACTTTCTGCCCTCATATACGGCGCTATGTTGCCGGGGACTACTGTATCTTATCGCCTCAATGTCACGGTGTGTTTATTCTCCTCAGCTCGAGGAAGGGTTCAGATCCAAGTACTCTCTCTATGACGTGAGAGTGTGATAGCCAAGGTTTGGTCCTACTCATCATCCTCTTGCGACTGTGGCGTTTTAGGCGGGTTCGAGGATTGTCGCTTCTCAGCAAGCTTTCGAGCGTACATGCTGCAGCACGCTCGGGTGGCGTTAACATGTGTGTTCTGCCCAACATCGTCGTCTTTTCCGAAGGGCATCCGCCAAGGATTACGGTGTCGAATGTGTTTGACAAATACTGTACGTTAACCCTTATATCGGTACATATATCAACTCTCGACACTGAAACGTATCTATGTGCACGACGAAAGACGGTCGAAAAATTTTCGCTCCTATGCTAGGTGCGGCTATTTCCCTGACCTATAAAGAGACAGTAAAAATGTGATGAATCAAGAGCTCAAGTCCAGAAGCAACTGCAGTCGCTTTAATCGATCGGAGCTTTATCTGGGTGAGTGGGTAAATGCGGATTTTTCCTCCTTTTGACGGTGCGAGATAGTAGCACTTTCGTTGACTCGTTCTTGAAGTGAACTTATTGAGTTTCCGCTCGCGGTGAGGTTTATCTCGTGAGGGCGTCTAACTACAGTCCCCTAGAAATTATCCAATGAGTGAGCTGACTCAACGAGATACACCTTTTCCATCACGTTTAATGTTTGAATATGTTATTTGCCCTTCCAGACGAATAGGATGAGATATCCGAGTCTCGCTCAGGGGGACGATGTCATGAACGTCTCGGGCGTATGATGTTCAGAAAGCATACAACATCTGCACGAACAGCGATATTTGAACAGGTATGAGTAGTATGGAAGAAATCAGTATCGTATCGTGCTCAGTGGAAATTTTCATTGTTGAGTAAAGCCTGTGGTAGGAACCCGACGGACGATCTCCGGGCTTACTTGGAATCAACCAATTTGCGTTGTAGATACAATACATCCACTCACATGGTGTGTATATTCAGAGATCCATACAAAATTATATATATATATATATAACTATTATTATATATGACTATATATATGATATTTCTGTTTAAAATAAAAAAAAACTATTATAAGTTTAGATAAGTTGCACTCTATACTATATAAATATTATATATTTAGATAGTATAATATTATATATATATTATTATCTATATAGTAATATATTATAATATATTACATTAATAATAATAAACTTAAAATATACTTATATATGTATATATATACATTATACGCTCATAAATATTATAGCCCAATATTAGGTATTAACTCTAATAATTTATTATTTTATTATTTATATAATGCAAGGGGGTGATTGCAGTTACAAAATGACGTTTCTCTGATTAGGCTTATTTTATTTTATGACTAAATTTTTATTTTTTTTTATATATCTCTCAAATGATATATATATATCACTATAGTAATTGTAACTAATTTCTAATATATATATATAGCTAAACTATTATTTATACATACTTTATTTAGCACAAATATTTATACTGTTCTCAAATACGAATTTTATAGATTTTTATTCATTACTTGGTTTAGTGGTTGTAATAAAACAATTCTAATTACAAATGCACAATGCTTTTTTCTTCTTTTGTGTGTGTTTTCGTGAATTTAGTGGCCAATTCGCCAAAATGGAGACATAGGCTCCGTTTGTTATGGAGAAATATAAAACTATAGAGACCCCTCTGAAAGAAAACTGTTGTAAATAGAAATTTTAACCAAGCATGTTAAATAACTATAAAGATTTTTAGAGAAAGATAAGAACAAGGTGTTTCATATTCACTAAAAAAATACCTGTGGCGGAATTCTGATGTCTCCTTGCCCCACACCTTACGGAGCGAGGTTTAACTATACTCGCACTCTCAACTGGGTAATACACATTAATCTCTCTGTCTTCTCGTATGTGTGTTTATCATAATCCATCTGCTTCTCAACTCCTTCCGTGCAAAACAACTCGCACCACACCTATCCTCGACTCGCTATCTCTCTCAGCTCAACCATGACAATCATGTCCGCACTATGCGAGTATGTCCATTACCACTTCTCCCAGTATAGAGTATTGATCCATAGCTCTATTTACAAAATATTTAGCCCACGGTACAGCTTTTATTCTTCAGTGGCGACACAATACAGAAATGTAGGAAACGTGTCACCCTTGATTAATTCTGTAAAGTGTTTAAATTTTTTTGAATGGTCTCCGAGCACTGTTTGTTGAGTGGGACTCACTTGCAACATTAAATAAAGATTGGATAACGTATATGGTGTTGTTTGGACATCCATATATGTTATAGTATTATCTTCGTGTAAGCCGTAGTCACAAACGTGCTGGAGTTGTCTATTAAGTATTGAATGTGAAAGACATGTTGTAAGCATACCATGTGTGCTCACAAGTGAAACTTTATTAAAGCTTGTATTGTGGTTTACGCATGAACCTTAGCTAAAAGATTTTACTTTTGGTAGTAGTTGGGTAATATATTTTCCGAAACAATATAGCCTTTGTTTTAGAATGGGAAAACAATTGACACGCCTTAGGGTGTGGTGTAGGTTGTGTTTGGCGCATGCATGTATTTTGATAAATATTTAGTTTGACTGACAGGTCTCATAGTCTATGTGCTCCTAACTGTTCTTGTTTCCTATCTCTATCTAGAGTTAATATTACGACACTCTCACTTAGAAATACTCTCAGAGCCGCTTCTGATTTGGACAATCGTAGATGTGGTTGTTGAAAAGAATTTCCAAGAATATGGTTATAGTATGTTGTTTTTAAGGCTGTTCGCGAATATTCATCCAGCGCGTTATGGATTGAGAGTCGAAATACGACTATTCACGATGTCTATTGTGAGTACACTCATAAAAACTTTTAGTACATTCGTAGATGCCAACACGTAGTGAATGCGAATTTTAGAGATTCGAGCAGATTACTATTTTTCAAGGAGAAAAAAATAACAAAAATTGTACCCAGACACAAAAATGACCCAAAGCTTCTCACGAGATGAGTGCAAAAACAGCTAGTATAGGTGGAAATGTTCTGATGGATTGTTACGGACCTAATGAGTTTTAATAAGCTATTGTTGAGCTTAAGAGGAGCTTTCAATGGATCAAGATATAACCTTATAAAAAAACTTAGATCTTTTCAAGTCTTAGAGGAGACGAAGAAATATTTTGTATAAGTTGTCTAAGAAAGTTGTTTAATTTATGTGCTTTGAACGTGTTTTCTTCAAACACTCGTTCTTTAGATAATAGAATGCATTTTGCCATAATTAGTGACAGTAAACTAGCTTCTTAATTCTATTAAAAAGTATGATGTAAAGTTAATTTTTAGAAAAGCAAGCAAACGAAATTACTTCAACATTTTCTTGCATTTTGAACAGAACTTCTGCTTTCTGATAATGATAGAAATCCTATATCCATCGCTTATTAGAATCAAATTTATAAAATGAAAAGAATTTAAGTAAAATAGGGCAATTACAATTATATTCTTTGATTGATTTTAACTCTCAATAGCAAAGGTATAGGAGAAGCGGAAGTTCGCGAAATCAAAAATTCCATACTTACTATCTTATAAGGTAGACATATTTTGAATATATTGTCAGACAGTCGCTAGATCACCTAAATTTGCAAGATTGTGAAATAAATTTGTATGTTGCAGTCATAATTTATACTTGGTAAAGGATCATTTATGATAGTCTTTAACCCTTTCAAAACTCTCACTCCAAAATCGTAATTTCACTACTCTGAAAAGGCTCAAGCAATGACTTTTTCATGTCTACATGAGAAAAATATTCATGCAGAACATTGCTTTATATGGGATTAGTGTTGCATCAATAGCTTCGCTACAAGATGATAATTACGGAAAGGAGAGTTATCAATCATTTTCTGTTACAGAGACAAAACTAAAGAATCATTAAGCGAAAGTTATATGGAATAAAGTTTATCTAGTGTATTTTTATTTCAAATTATTATTAAAGTTTCATTGATTTTTTCCATTTTATTGAAGTATTTTATACAATGTTTATACTAAAATTATTTAATAGGTAATAGATATTAAATATTTGCTCTATCATATTATAATAATATTATATATATATATATAAATATATATATTTATATATATATTTATATATTTTATTTATATATATATAATATATATATATATATATATATATATATATATATATAGTATATATTATCATAGTATATTATAGTATGTACAGGTAAACATTATATAACTGATCATGGTTTCTTAAGAAGTTCTATCTATAATAACAGGTTTATTCTTCTAATTAAGGTATGTGACTTGAATAGAAAATAGCATATTTGAATAAGAAATACTTTATTTATGTATCCTCAAAGCTATAAACTTAATCGCAGATAAGATGGTATATTAAAACCAAACGTAAAAAAGATAATATTTATCTTAGTAAAATTAACTTATAAAGATCAAATTAATACTTCAAATTTACGGAACAGGAATATATTTATGCCGAAGAACTTGGAAGATTATTTTTGATAGCATATTTATTTATTATTATAATATTATTTATATATATATGAATATGTAAACATATTATTGTAAATCAATTTACAAACATGCCTACCACGCCGCCATATTGCTATATTTTGGTTATTACATTTTTTGTAGTGGTGATTCTAGCCAACTCATGATTTATATGTATGGTGTGTGACTAGATTATGCGTATGATATTATATTACACTTACATTAAACACTTATTGGACTTATATATAAGTGGTGCTCTCTAGAATGTTATATAAATGAACGCATAATCTATAAAGTCTAATATTCTTTAAGTATATTTCATAAGCAACAATTGGTGAGCGCACTACGACGCATTGTAGGTGTTAGCATTTTCGTTTTTTGCATTGGCGGAGACTGCCCTTTCCTAGCAGACTTTCCAAATATGCTAATATAATTAGATGCTCTGCGTTTGCACTTCATTTTTTGTCAAGCTACCTACTTATAAGTGACTAAAAATTTGTAAGAATAATTGACCCAAATTTTGTGACAATGTAATAAATATATATATATATACTTAACGATATATGAAATTAAATGTGAATTATAATATATTTATATTATATAACCAGACATAATATTGGGAGTATTATTGTTATTAGTGATTGGGCGCCTCGCCTATTATATAAGAAGATTATTGATATAGGTTATATTACTAAATACTTCATTCAATAAAATCAGTTCTACATATATATTTAAAATAATTATTAATTTTAATATATATCTTATATATATATCCTAAATAGAAATTACTTATCCATTCACTATAAAAATAGCTATTACTATGAATGCAATTAGTATATATATATATATATATATAATATATAGTATATTAAAAATATTTTAATTATTACATATATGTTATATTTTATTATTATTCTAAATTTCTAAATAGCCCTCGAAATTTATTAACTTTAGCCATACAGATGGGCTCTATTATATGAGTGGTTAACAGTAATACTGATTAATATATTCTACTAATTATAATTGTTTGTAATATCATCAATTAAATAAAATTAAACTTATTAATATATATATATTGTCTATAATATTTAATATAAGATCATTTTTATGTAACTAATGAATGTTAGACATAAAGTGAAATAATTGGATATTACATATTGAATATAGGGTTCTAGATAGTTATCTCAGGAAATTATTATTTCAGTGAACAAATTTCGCGATTATATAGTCGTATGATAATATAGGTATTTTGAAATTTTAGAATTTCATAATTACATATATTTGTATACTGTATATACACATTCTTATATCTTTAATATATATAATTATTATTATATAATATATATTATTATACACTATATTATATATTACTATATTAATTAATATATATATGATGATATATATAATATACTATATAATATTATTTGTATTTAAAACACCCGAAATATTTTTTTTTGCTACTGCCCTATTATATTAGATATTATATTATATATAATCAATATTAATATTAGCTATATATAATATATATCAATATATATTATATATATATTAATATACTATATATCATATAATATATATATATATTAATATATATATATATAATATATTATATATATCTATATAGGTGGGGATGGTTTAAACTTTTGGTTAAACTATTGAGTTTAAACCATGTTTAAACCACATAAAAAAAAAGACTTGGATTAAAATGTTCATGTTAGAAAATCGATTTATTAATGGTTTTCTATATTTCTGTCGTTAGGTAAAAAATGCAATTCACACTCAGAAAGTCAAAAATATTTTCTGTTGATTTTATATATTGTGAGAATGATTATATTATATAAGTATATATATATATATTAATATATATATATATATATTATACTAATTATAATATATAATTTTAAATATATATATATATAATATATATATATATAATATATATATTATCATTATATATTATTATATATATATTATATATATTTGTAAATTTTAATCGCTTAAAACAGATTCTTGATTTAGAATTCTTCTGGATTAAATTTTCTACCCATCGATTGCACACATTTCCAAAGATGATAATAAAAACTCATATTGTGGAGTGTGTTGGCACAGCATCAACCAAGCGTAGAATAAGGCAATGACTGTATATAAAACTTAAGTGATGACTTTTATATATTTGGAAAAATATGAATATGGACCTAGAACAGCTTAATCCAACTCAACAGACCAAGATTTAATAACAATAAGTAAAAAGTATATAGAGGTATCATTCAGGCATATACAGATAAGCTCACTTATGGATTATTTTTAACCCATTATTTCAGACCACAGTACTTCCATAGGATGAGTTATTGTTGGACGTGGAAATTTACTGGAATAAATTAGTAGCAAATTCTCCTCCATTTCATAAAAGTTATATATTTGATGGAGTCTCTTTTTCAGCATGATAACTCTTCATCTTTTGAACAAGATGTCTCAAAGAAAATTAGTGATAAAAGTCATATATAAAATAAAAGCTATTGATTATGAAATTTATTGCCTGAGAAGAAAATGAAGTTAAAGGTTGAAATAAAGGACTTATGACAGCAACATGTAGAAATTAGTGGGAACAGCTAAAAGCAGTGGAAATTATTTTTGGTATTAAAATTCTTAATATATAATTTCAGTATGTCGACTTTAATGGGATGGAATCTCTCTCTTATCTTCTACTATCTTCTCATTCATCGCTCTCTCTGCTCTTTTCCTCTCATTTCTTCTTTTAATATATATTAAAATTGTAATTTTTATTATAAGTGACAAGCTTCTGGCCTATACCATAATTCCATAGTAAAGTTGTCACTAATATGTATAAAGGGTAAACTTAATAAAAACTATATATATATATATATTATATATATTATATTATATATATATTATATATAATATTTATGATATCTATTAATCATTAACTTATTCGTAGTAACTTTAGTAAAACTCTTTTTATAGGTTCATTCAAAATTGTTGTTATAGACATATAGCTACTAGTGGTATATTATATACTATTGAGTGGCTAGTATATTATAGTCCTAGCTATATATATATCTATATATATATATAGTTATAATATATATTACTAATACCATATAATATATATATTATATACTATATATATCCTGTATTGCAAAGTGAAAGGTAAATAAGATTCATTAGTTCATATAGCATTATAAGTTAATTGAATAAACTTATTCTTTATGCGTTTTTTTTTTTGTTTTTTTTTGGTTGAAATAATAAAGTATAACCTTTTTTCAGATAGAGTTCTATATATTATAATATACCCTCTTATTTCTTACTTTATGATTATGTAAAACTCATAAAAATAATAATTACATGTTCTATATCAGTTTACAGTGATTCAAGAAATTTGAAATTTAAGATCTAAAGAAATTTATTAAGAAATTTTAAAATATGTGTTATACACATGTGTATACCGTTCAGTAGTGATTTTTCCTTAAAAATCTATATAAAACCAATAAAACACTATTTTATAAAACATCTAAAAATTAGCATAAAACCCAAAAAAAACAAAAATATACACATTGGTTTATTTGGGTTTTTTTTTAAAATTACCATATTTTTAATTTAACAAAGTGGTTTATTAAAATACTGGAAATATATATATATATATATATATATATATATAAGATATATAATTATATATATATATATATATATATTATAATATATTAATATATATATTAATATATTATATATATATATATATATCATATATATATATCATTATATCATTACATCATCATCATATCATCATCATCTAATCGGAAAATCACTTCATATCATCAATTCATATCATCACCACCTTCTCTCCCAAGACTGGGTTAGGTGTGCGAAGCATTGCACTAGAACAGAAAAGAAGTATAAAGAATATGACGAATAAGTGTCGTAAAAAAAAGCACAGCCTTACCGGCCCCTTTATACCTTTAGTGAGAATCGTCGCATGCAGAAAAACCAACCTTAACAGTCACGGACAGCGACGAACCCTCATCAGGACATCTCGTCAATGTAGCGGTTAATCCATTGACCCATGGTGGTCACACAACATAATACTCCACCCATCACCAACCGGCATTTCACACTATATAGTGCACGTTGTCCTTCTCGACCTTTACTGCTCAAAACTTCACATTATTCTTCTCCAGCATTTTTTACTGACCAATCCACTTTTTCCTCGGTGTCTCCCAGCCGTTCGATTCTCAGCACACTCACCACTATACATCCGCTTAACCCAACGACTATCATCCATCCTTATCCACATGACCAAACCATATCTCAACGTACTTTTCATTTATTCTCTAATTCACCCCACACCACACATTCTCCAATACGTTCATTTATCCATATATAAATATCTTTCTCTCACACTTAAATCACAGCCCTAAGATCCATCTGAACCCATTTACTTAGATCTATACCTCTTTTCCAAACCATAGTTTCACTCATTATACATAAACACATGTAACAACATACTCCTCATAATATTATATAATATTATTAATATATATATATATATAATATATATATATTAATTATATTATATATTATATATATATATATATTATATTATATATATATATATTACTATATAATATATATATACTATATATATAATTATATATATATTATAAACTTATTCATCCCTATAAATTCAGAGTCGGAGTTCGAGTCGGAGTCGGAGTCGGTGAGTCGGTAGTTTCGGAGTCGGTAATTTCAAAAGGGTTTGGAGTCGGAGTCGGAGGTCGGAGTCGGAGTCGGAGTCGGAGTCGGAGTCGGATCGGGGTCGGAGTCAGATCGGAATAATTTTTCAACGACTCCACAACCTGAAAAATGTAACTTTGCAACTTAGAATAAATATGCAGGGTATTTTTGTAAAACATTAAAAAAACATTTATGAACATATCTTATGGAGTTTTAATTTATTTGATAATAATTTGGATGCTTTTCAAAATGAGAATATAAATAAATTAGTTAAATAGGAATTGATCCCTTAAGAAACCATGGAGATACATGATCTTGTGTTAACTTTGTTTAATTATATATATTGTTTATTTTGAAATATAAAGTTTACTTTAATGGTAAATATCTAATTTTATGTAGAATATCTCTCCAATGTAACTCATGATATGGAACAATAAAGTACTCATGATAATGTGTCTTATCTATCTATCTATCTATCTATCTTCTATCTATCTATCTATTTCTATCCTATCTATCTATCTATCTATCTATTTATCTGATTATCTCTCTATCTATCTTATCTATCTATCTATATATCATATCTATCTATCTATTTATCTATCTTATCTATCTATCTATCTATCTATCTATCTATCATATCTAATCTATCGTATCTATCTATCTCCCCCCCCCAATCTCGCTTCGATTGTCTACAATTTTAGCACCCCTATTAAAAAAGACATAGATAGATAGATAGAAGATAGATAGATAGATAGATAGATAGATAGAGAGATAGATGATAGATAGAAGATAGATAAGGAAACTGTAAATTAAATGTTGATAGATAGATAGATAAATCTTATAATGATAAACTGCACGCTAAGTATTTTAAGAAATATATTACATTAAAATAACTTATATTTCATAATATAAAACTATACTACATAATTTCTATAAAAACCATAAGTTGAACAAATTGTGCGTATTTTAGCTTGTTAAGCTTTGAATAGCTATTCTTGTTTCATAATCAAAGACTTTTATTATTTGGGTTAAGTGAATCGTTAAAATGAAAGTAATGACTTACTATGTTATGTGACAACAGCTTTAGATGTGATTAATAATGATACTATTGTTTTGAACCTGAAATTGCTCTTTATGGTGCATCTAATATCAAGGATGCCAAACAGAGACTTTCGAATTTTATTAGGTAAGAAATAAAAATGGAAAGAAGAGGAGATGATAGGTGAGAGGTGATATGCAAGATATTTTGGATTTAATTCATTCTGCTAAAAGCATAGGAATAAAGATTTGCCTAAATTTGTGCAGAGTCATTATAATCAACTCCACCGCAAAGTGGTTTGAAATCATTTTCTTCTGAATTGTCCTAGATCTGCACTTCCACAACAAAACTTGAGAGAGGAAATTAATCACTTGAAAAATCAAAGATAAAAAATAATAAACTAAATCTGATATGGTTAGTATTAAGAAATTTATTTGAAAATTTAAAAATTGATAATGAAAGAACTTGAATTATTTCATCGATAAATTTATAAAAGTTTCCGGAAGTTGTACTTCAAATGATGAATATTTAGATCATAATTTAATATACCTTCAGCACCTCCTGCTTCCCAATGGATTTAAGCATTGATTCTGAAGAATTTACTGCTTTAAAAAAAATCCAAACGTTAAAAGAAATTTTTTTAAGAAAGTTGGCCAGAAATAGCTTCAAATTCTCTTAATAGGAAAACAGAAAATCTGTTTTCATCTAAAGGATTTAAGATGCAAAGAAAAAAACCTAAAAAAAAAGATTGGTTTCAAATCCTATATCATCAAATTGGAAGATGGATAAATATAAAATAAAACAAAAAATGGTTTTAAGGAGACGATGATCGTCAATTGAAGACGATATTATTTGAAAATCAAAAGATGATATGTTTACTTTGTGATGTCTCGAAAAAGAGTAAACAAATAATTATGGAACTAAAAATTCAAACCTAGTGATAACTTGAGAAGTGTCAAAAGGTTAATGGAATTTTATATTGGGAGATGTGCTTTAAGTGTTAAAAATATTCACTTAGAAAAATTTGTCAAAGATAATTTGGACATAGATTTGTTAAATGCGAAGATTTTGAATTGCAGAATATCCTTCTACTCTTAATCCGTTTTAAATTACAACTTGATGAAGGAAATAAGGAATACCAGTAATAATTTTCGTTACTTAGCCTTCAATAAATAATATCAAAATTAGAAAATATAATTTAATTATCCAGACTGAAAGATTAAACATTAATAAAGTTATAGTTGAAAAAAAATTATGAAAGCAAACTTTACAATGTAATGCATCACGTACCCATTAGAACAGAATAAGTTATGTATATAGTATTATATGAAATAGGTTACGTTTGAATGTGGTAAAGAAAATGTTAGGAATGAGGTCATGAGAAAAAGGGATAGATAGATAGATAGATAGATAGATAGATAGATAGATAGATAGATCATAGATAAATAGATAGATAAATAAATAGAAAGATTAGATAGATATATAGGAACACCACTTCCTTTATAATTCTGTCTGTTACCTCTATTAGTTAGATTTCAAACAGTTTTAACAGTTTCGTTTGTGGTGAAGTGCATAAAATAACAGAAAAGTGCCTTGAAGAAGCATTACTATGAGAGTTAATTGTTTTCTTTATATGAGATTGGGATTCGGTATCTAATTAATTACATATTAATTAATTGCATACAGCTTGACATTAGAATAAAAACATTCACATCGGCAGATGTGAAGCAAACTATATAATATATATAATATTATATATATATATATAATATATAATATATATATATTTATATATATATATATATATATATATATATATATATATAATATTATATATATATATATATATATTATATTACTTATATGTAAATATTTTTCTTGCAATAGTTCCGAAGCAGTTAAGATCATGCACCCTTACTTCGACGAAGATTGGAATAGTGAGCTGCTGGAACAATTTTCACACTGTTCATAATTGTGTGAGTACCTAAGAAGCATGTTTTTACATAATACAATTACATCCATTGTCAAGATTATTTTGAGCCTTGGACAATTATATTTTTTAATCTTTGACACAGCATGAGATTGTGAGTGGAAAGGAGGAATGGTGATACTCTTTTTATTATAGGCGCAGATAAAGTTGCTTAGAGCAGGATTTGAATTATTTCATTATATTATTTTATATGAAGTGAATATAACATCATTTTTATGAATTTGATCTCTCTGAGTGAGTCGATTTTATCTTCTCTCACAAACTTATTCATTACAATTTGATATATTCAATATTATGTATGATTCATATTAATTAATTAATATGATTAATATTAATTATTAATATTCTAATTTATTAATTAATGATATATCTCAATTATATTATTATTATTTTATTTAATTATTTTTATTATTAAAAATAATTATTTATTTAATTAATTATCATATTATTATTTTTTATCGTATTATTTTATTTATCGTTAATTATTATTATTTATTATTATTAACTCTATATTATTAATTATAGAACAAATCTTATAGTCTTATTTATTAGACATAAATACTTTTACTTCTAATTATATTATTTAATTTGTAATATAGAAAATAATAGTATTATTCTCCCTTTTTAATTTTTTAATTAAAAAAAACCAATTGGTTCCAAATTAACGAATAAAAAAATAATAAAAACAATTGTCTTAAAAATATATGTCACCGTCGTGTATTTGAATTTTTGTAATAGGAGAAAATGAGCTTCACCTGAGACCTTAAAGAAAATATTATATGAATAAGAGAAACTCTGCAAAGACTTGGATAAAGTGAGTGGGAAATACGAATAAAAATGGTAGATATTTCCTTGGATGAAGTTGAGTCGCCTTTTAAGCAATTCAACGAAAAGGACTAAGAAAATTAACAGAAGAAAAGAATAAAGAAGTTGATTGTAAAAATTTTGCAACTCAGGAATGTAATGAAAACACAAAATAACCAATAAATTCTGTGTAATTATTGGATGGGATGAGTGCTTTAATTACATTGTTCCGTATATAATTGAAAATTATAACTTTATAATAGATTTATAAAATCGAATATTTCATTGGAGCCTTACATGAGTATATTGAATACTTAATTTTAAATTAAACACAAGTAATAGCATTACATAATTCTTCTAATGATATGAATCTCTATTAATATTTTAAATTCCAACAGATTACGATTTCAAATGATAGGGAAGGAAATCTTGATGTTTATTCTAACACCTTTAATGAGTACAATAAGTATCAACCATTTTACAAGGTTTTATTATCATATTTTGGTCCAACACTCTATGTACCACAAGAAAATTTAATTTTACTTAATCAACCTAATGCAGTTATTCATTCTGAAATCGGGAAATATTTCAGAAAGTTTAATGGTATTTTTTATGTTCCAAATGAATAACATGTATTCTAAATACCCCAGATGATTCAAAATCGTTAGACAAAATTACTGAATAAATTTTTAGGTTAAAATCTTCATGTCTTATTATTATTATTTATTATTATTATTATATTATTATTATTATTATTATTATTATTATTATTATTATTATTATTATTATTATTATTATTATTATTATTATTATTATTATTATTATTATTATTATTATTATTATTATTATTATTATTGA
>JABUQX010036290.1:0-17500 GCA_015478945.1 Trachelipus rathkii | reverse complement strand
TAATATTAATATTAATTATTAATATTAATATTAATATTAATATTAATATTAATATAATATTAAATAATATTAAATATTGATATTAATATTAATTATTAATATTAACTATTAATATTAATATTAATAAATAATATTGTTATATTATTATTAGTATTATATTATTATTATTATATATTATTTTATATTTATTATTATTATTATTATTATTCATTATTATATTATTATTATTATTATTAATATCTTATTAATTATTATTATTATATTCATTATTATTATTATTATTAATATTATTATTAATATTATTATATTATTGTTATTATTATTATTATTATAGTAATTATTTATTATTATTATTATTATTATTATTATATATATATTAATTATTATTATTATTATTATTATTATTATTATGTATTATTATTAATTATTATTATTATTATATTATTATGATTATTATTACTATTATTATTAGTTATTATTATTATTATATTATTAATATTATTATTATTATTTTATTATTATATATTATTATTATATTATTGATATATTATTATTATTATTATAATATATATAATATTAAAATCAAAATCAAAAGTCAAAATTAATATGAATAGTATATATATATATAATAGTATATATATAGATATAAAGTATACCCTATATATACCTATAATTACTAAATAATATAGTGACGAATATATATATACTATATTAATTATAATATATATACCAAATTAAAATCAACTATAGTAATATATATAAATATAATTATATATATACATATACGTATTACATATTGTACTATATATAATCATATACTAACCTATATACTATATACACTTATATTATATACTACTAAATATATATAATATATATAATTATATATATTTATGTGTTATATATCTAATACATGTATACTGCGATATATATATACAGGATGTATATAATATACAAATTAACATAATAAATATAATACGCTATATTATATAGTATATAGTATACATATATATAATAGTATATATATAATATATTATATATAATATAGTATAATATATATAATATAATATATGTAGATGAAAGAAAGCAGAAATAGTCTCTTTTTATTCCGAGCTGTTGGTAAATATAACTCGATAGCAGAAAAGGTAAGCTGTGTTTCCTTTTCTGTTGTGTAATAAACCAGTATAATAATAATAATAAGAAATAAATAATAATAATAATAAATAATAAATAATAATAATTAATAATAATAATAATGTAAAATGAATAATAATAATAAATAATAATAATAATAATAATAATGAATTAAAATAATAATAATAGATAATAATAATAATAAATAATAAAATAATAATAATAATAATAATAATAATAATAATAATAATAATAATAATAATAACAATAAACAATAACAATAACAATAACAATAACAATAACAATTATAATTATAATAATAATAATAATAAAATAATAATATAATAATAATAATAATCATACTAATGTAATAATAATAATAATAGATAATAAATAATAAATAATAATAAACATTAATAATAATAATTAGATAATAAATAATAATAGATAATAATAAAATAATAATAAGGAATAATAATAATAATAATAATAATAATTAAAAATTAAATAATACATAATAAATAATAATAATAATATAATAATAATAATAATAGATAATAATAATAATAATAAAAATAAAATAATAATTAATAATAATAATAATAATAATCAGTAGCTTATCTAATATTAATATTTAAACATTTATTTAATATTAATATAATTTAATATTAATATTATATTAATATTAATATTAATATTAATATTAAATTAATATTAATATTTAATATTAATATTAATAATAATATTAATATAATATTAAATATAAATATTAATATTAATATTAATATAATGATTAAATAATAATGACTTAACATTAAACATTAATGATAAATCTTAATATTAATATTAATATTAATATTGAATATTTATATTAATATTAATAGTTAATAATAATATTAATATTAATATTAATATTAATATTAATATTAACAATAATAGTTAATATTAATATTAATATTATCTATTAATATTAATATTAATATTAATATGTATTATTAATATTAATATTAATATTGATATTAATATTAATATATAATATAATATTATATAATATATAATATATATTTTTATTTTGCTATAAAAATATTTTTGCTAAGAAATTATTTTTCAAATTAATATTAATATTAATATTAATTATAAATTAATATTAATATAATATTAATTATTAATATTAATATTAATATAATATTAATATTAATATTGATTTTAAATGTTAAACATTATTATTAATATTAATATTACTATTAATATTAATATTATTGTTATTATTATTTTTATTGTCACATAAAAATTATTATTATTATTATTATTCTTATTTTTATTATTATTATTATTATTATTTTATTATTATTATTATTATTATTATTATTATTATTATTATTATTATTATTATTATTATTATTATTATTATTATTATTAATATTGATTATTAATATTGTTATTAATTATTATTATTATTATTATTCATATTTTATTATTATTATTATTATTATTATTATATTATTATTATTTACTATTATATTATTATTATATTATTGATTATTATTATTATATGCTATTTATTATTATTATTATTATTTATGGTAATTATTATTATATAATTATTTATTATTATTATAATATTATATTATTATTATTATTATTATTAATTATTATTATTATTATTATTATTATATTATCTATTAATATATATTAATATTAAAATCAAAAGCTCAAAATCAAAATTAATATTAATATTAAATATTAATATTAATATTAATATTAATATTAAATATTAATATTAATATTAATATTAATAATAATATTAATATTAAATATGTATTATTTATATATATACATTTTTATTAACATTAATATTATTAGCATATTATTATTAATGTAAACATAATATTAATATTATTTATTAATATTTTAATACCACTATTAATATTAATATTATAATATTATATTAAGTATTATACAATACCAATACCAATACCAATACCAATACCAATACCAATACTAATACTAATACTAATACTAATAATAATAATAATAATAATAATAATAATAATAATAATAATAATAATAATAATAATAATAATTAATAATAATAATAATAATAATAATAAAAATATATAACAATAAAAAATTAACAATAAATAGATAATAAAATAAATAATAAAAATAATAATAATAATAATAAAAATAAAACATAATCAAATTAGCAATTCCTAATTAATAAATAATAGAATAATAATAATCAATAATAATAATAATAATATAATATTAATATAAATATTAATATATAATAATAATAATAATAATAATAATAATCAATAATAATAATAATCAAATAATAATCAATAATAAATAATATATAATAATAATAATAATAATAATAATAATAATATAATAATAATAATAATAATAATAATAATAATAATAATAATTAATAATAAAAAAATAATAATAATAATAATAATAATAATAATAATAATAATAATAATAAAATTTCACGAATTTATTATTTTGAAAATATTATTGCAAAAAAAATTTTTAAAAGTCATTTCACGAATTTATTAATTTGAAAATATTATTGCAAAAAAAATTTTTAAATGTCATTTCACTGATTTTTCTATTTAATTTCTACCTTTTTGATTTTCTTAACCAAACATAAAACCAGTAGAACATTTATACTGTCCTGTAGTGTAATAAAAAAGAAAAATTTCCAATTCTGAGAAAAGAGTTACCACCAAACTCTGATGTGTTGTCACACTGGAAGGCTCTTTATCATTTCATAGCACAGCGGATATGTGAGATACTTGTGTTTCACAAAGGATATGTGAGGTACTAGCGTTTCATTGCGGACATGTGAGGTATTAGTGTTTATTCTTTCCATTTTTTTTTTCTTTTGTTTTTTTTCTCCTTTGATGAGAGAGTAATAATCAGCCTCTTCAATTCTTTATCAGCTTATTCTTGAAAAAATTCCTAAAACAACACAATATAAAGAAGAGCTCTTTTTCAGAATTGGAATTGTCACTTTTTGCTGATATTACATGTTAAATTGGATAGGTTTTCTAATGTTTATTTTCTGCCTATTTGAGAAGACCAAAATAGAGGAAATTAAAATTGAAAATTCGTTGTTACGTAAAATTATTATTTTTTCTTTTTCCTAAAATTTTTAAATAAATACTTAGTTGAATACTTAGTTTAAAAAAAAATATAAAGATCACTTTCTATAAATCGTATTTATCGGCTCAATAATAACCGACGTGGAAGATTGATAATACTACGCGTTTTTGGGGATCTTTTCACCAACTGATTGAAAAGGATTTTCGACAACCTGATCCTTACAGCCATCAATGGAGGAAAAATCAACAAAAATAACTGAAGAGGATAAGCTATTTGCGTGGAATTTTATTTTTGAGGAGGTAAGTCATGGTCTCATTATCTGAGAATATCAGTAAGTGTTTTAGTAATTTTTTTCTGTGTTTGTTGTACATGAGTTTAATAGTTTTTTTTTAATTGTTATTTTGGTGTTGAATGGTGTTTTTTGGTGGGAGTTGGTGGTTGTTGTTAAGTGGTGTTAAGGTGTTTAATTGTTAAGTGGTTTTTTTAGGATTGGTGTTATGGGGGTTAGGTGTTTTAGGGGTTTTAGTGTGTTGTTTAGGGTGGGGTTTTTTGTGGTTGATGGGTAGTGTGGGCTGGTTTGGTTTTGTGTTTGAATCTGCGGCTCTTTAGAGAAAATTGTCCAAATTTTTTAGGTGCATGTATTTTTTTGTCTTTTTTTTTTACCAATGTTTTCTTTACCTATCTTTGACCTGTTCTATTTTTCTTCCTCTGTCGATCCATTTTTTGATTTCTAGCGTTTCTTTTTTAATAAAATGTTGTTTGGTGCATTTCATATATCGGTCCTGTATGATTATTTGATTAATATTTGGATGCGATATTTGAGTAGTTTTATATATTACTGGGGTTTGTGTTTGGAGCATTGTTTTTTTGGTTTGTTTTTGGGGTGTCGTTGAGTGGGGTAGTTGGCCTATGGCTCTAGCCTCTTGTAAATCTGCTGTGCAACGTTTTTGGTTTTTTTTTCATTTGACTGGACTTATTATTTCCTTAATATTTTTTCTTCGCTGTTTTTTCTCGTGCTTGTGTTGTTCTGAAACTATTTTTTTGTGTAAGTTTCGGCTCTTTGCATGTTTATGGTGAGGTTGGGTTGTTTTTTTTTTTTTTCTTCCTTATAAAAATTTTTTTTTGTTTTTAATTTGTTAGGAGGGTTTGTTTAATGGGGGCGGGTTGTTTGTTGTTAGATTTTGTTTTGTTATTTGCATTTGTGGGATCTGTATTATTATGGTTTGTGGGTTTGCTTGTATTTTTTCGGGTCTTGAATGAGGTAAGGATTTTTTTATTGTTTATATGTTTGAGGTAAGAAGTTTTTGGTGTTTTTGGTAGGTGCTTGGGGTAGGGTTTGGGTCGTATATGTTTAATTTATCGTTGTGTTTGGTTGTGGAAATGAGTATGCGTGGATAGAACTGTTTCGAATGTGCTGGTGGTTTATGGGTCGAGGTTTGTGGTCGTACTTAATTTGCGAAATGTTTTTGGAATTAGGTTAAGGGGTGGATTTGTAGTTAGAGAGCTGGGGTGTTTTCTGTGGTAGATTGTAGAGGGTTTTGGGTTAAACTTCTTAGGTCGTGCTCGTTGTTAGGTTTAGTGTTTTTTTTTCTTTTCCAGGGCTGAGGTAGTCTCGGTGAAGCGGGAAGCCGGTTGTTGTTTGTATTGCGATTTTGTTTTTCTAATGCTTTTTTTTGCCGGTTGTCCTGTGTTTTTTTGTAACACTTTTTTTTTTTTTATTTTATTATGTAGATTAAAGTTTAAAGTTGTTTCTTCTTGCTCCGGGTCTTTCTTGCTGAGTGGTCCTTTCTCTGTTTGGTTGGGTTCTAGTGTCTCCTAAGTTATATTGGGATTTTTTGTGTTTTTTTTCTCTCTGGCTGGGGGCCTACCGGGCTGGAAATCTTTCTTGTTTCTTCAAGGTCTCCCGACATAACCGTGCTGGTGCACTCTAGGAATTAACGGTTGGTTCGGCTTCTCTTTCTTCTCCGTGCTCTCCTTGCTTTCTTTTTGTGCCTGTAATCCTCTGGTTGTTCCTTCATTTTTTATATAAATAAAGGTTTTTTTTTATATTTATATATTATTTTTTATATATATTATATATAATATTTTATTTTATTTTTATTATTTTTATTATATTTATATATATTATTATTTATTATATTATATATATTATTATTTATATTTATTATTATTTAGTTAATTATATATATATTATATATTTAATTATATTTATATTTTTATTATATCTATATATGTATTATTGATTACTTTATTATATTTTATTTTATATTTTATTATTTTTTATTAATTAATTTTATTATATTATATATTATTATTATATATATTATATATTATATATATAATAATTATTATTATTTTATTATTTATTATGTTTATTTAGTCTATTCTCTCGTTTTTTATAAATCAGTTACTTTTTTTTTTTTCGAAAGTATATAGCATATGGCTCATGGGTAATATCTACTTTCAATGTTTAAAACCTCCACCTTCAAGGTATCGTTTGGGATCAGTTCGGGTATTCCGTGGTGTTTGGGGTAACACCGTTGGATGGGGAGGGCCGTTTTTGGGTTCAATTCAGGTATCGGGTGTGGGGGGCCTTGTCGGGGCTTGTTCACTGAGTCAGCTTCTCATGATAATAGAAGAGTTGACGTTGGGTTTTTATGTGGAGAAGAAGGTAATACTACTAATTTAAAATAACTTGGTCATGGTGTGGGTAAGGTAAATTGGGTGGGTGGTCTGGTTTATGGGGAATGGGTGGGATGGGAGTCTGAGCACTTTTTTCTCTTTCAATCCTTTCAATAAGATAAATTCTTTATGCTATGATTTGTTTTCTTCTTTTTTTTGTCTGGAGTTAATTTGAATTTTTTGTTAATTTTTTTTTCTCCATCCTATTTCATTTGGTCTGTTGGGTTCTATTAAATTCGGGCGAGTGTTTCCTTTAGTAATTATTAATTTAAGGTCTGGATGTTTTTTTAATTGTTTTCTCTATTTATTGATAAGGTTGTAGATATCTTTTACTCTTTAATACTAAGAAATAACACCCTTCTCAATGACCTCCTTTTAATTTTTTTTTTGCAGTTATGATGTAAGGTTTTATGCACTTTTATGAGAGAAGGATATGACATACTCATTCTTTTATTTTATGTTGGGTATCTCTGATTTCTGGGCTCTGGCTTTTTGGCTTTTTGGTGTTTTGGCTTTTTGGGTTGGGTGTGTTTTCTGTTGCTGCGTGGAGTAGTTAGGTGTTTTTGTGCGTTTTTGGTAGAGAAAGAGGTATAGTATTAGGTTTTATATGTTGTTGGTTTGTTTTTGTTTTTTGCTCTTAATTCTTTTACAGATTTATTTTTTAGTTTATAAAAATGTGAGGAGATGCAGAATGAGTCTTTGTGTTGTCTAGTTTTTTTTTTTTGATGTGTCAACTAGGGATGCTAATTTTTTGAGTGGTTTGTGGTTTTTAAATGTGAACAAGTATTTAATTGTGCTTATTATTTTGTTTTTTATTTATTTTAGAGTGGGTTTGATTGATTTATATATGTTTTTGTGTTTTTTTTGTTTTTTGTTTGGGTTGTTGGTTGTGGTGGTGTGTTTTTATGTAGGGAGTATGATAGGGTAGACGAGGATGTGTTGTATTGATAGGTTTTTAGATAATTTACTGAATGGATCTGGTTTGTTTGCTTGTTTTATTTTTGTAGAATTTTAGAATTTTTACAAGATTGTTCACGTTTTTTAGTAGTAGATTATTTTTTGTTTATCTTGATGTGGCAAATGGTGTGCCAGGATGATTGCGAATGGATTAATTGTTTATTGTGTTGGGAGGTGTGGAAACTTCTTTATTGTCTAAAGGGGATTAAATTAATTCTATAACAGAATAGTAGTTTGGTATTAGTATTATGTTAGTATGGGTGTATGTATTATATAGGTTATGTATAAAGGGTGAGTTATTTGGGGTTGAGTTATAGTGGGTAGTTGTAGTATGGGGGTATGTTTTATATTATATTGAGTAGGGTATGAGTATTATTGATTAGTGTTAATGATATTTTTATATTTGTATGATTTATATATAATATAGTGTTATATATATATATTAAAGACAGAAATATGAGTTGTGTATTATTATTTGATTTATAAGTTGGTTGAGGTTTAGATTTATGTGTTATATTTTAGTTATATATTAGTTATCGGTCTGTCTTTGTGATAACTGAGTCTATATTTTGTTTGGATTAGCACAATGTTTAATTTGGTGGTGTGTTGTGGTGTGGGTTTATTGTAGTGTATGTATCGTTTATTTGGTTTATGATCGTTGTGATGGTTTATGTATTGTGTTTATTTTTGTTTATGTGAATAGTGGTTTTTAGTTATTTTTTATTTGTTTTATTGTTATGGTGGTGGTGGCTTGTTGTTGTTGGATTACTTTATTGTGGAGTACTATAGTTTGGGAATGCTTTGTGTGTTACCTTGAAGGTTAATGAGTAGGGAGAAAGTCTCTAGTGTTCATGTTAGCGTCTAGGTGGTTTTTTTGGGTTTGGTTGTTTGTTTATTGGTTATTGGGTTCAATGTGTGCCTTTTTTTTTTTTTGTATAAAGACTTTGTTGATTGTTAGTGAAGAGTTGTGATGTTAAAGGGCAAATGGTTTGGGGATATTTTTTGTTTAAGTTTGTGATACATTGTGGTCAGATGGCTTTTTCTGCTTTTTGTGAGTAGAGTAATAGTTGTGATTAGGTCTGTGTATCAAATTGAGATTTATGGTTGGTCTTTGTGTCCATGAGTAATGTATTATGGTATGATGTATAGGTAGGTTATTTAGTATTTAAGATAGGGGGTTTTTGGTGTTGATAGTAGGTGGGTAGTAGTGGTGTTTTGTGGGTTATTGATATGGGTGTTTGGTTTTTAGGGAGTTTATTGTTAGAGTAGTTTAATGTTAATGGTGTGGGTAATTTGGGTTTAGGTGTGTTTTTTTTATTGGGTTTGTATGAATAAGAGAAAAAAGAGAGATAGTAGTGGGTATTATTAAGTTTAGTTGGTATAGTTTTAGAATGGTAGTTTTTTGTAGGAGGTATTGATTATAGTGGGGGTATTAGGGGGGTGATAGTGTTATTTTTGGTATAGGTGTTTATGTTTTTATATTATATTTATTTTATTATTTATATATTTATTATTTATTTTATATATTTATTATTATAGTTATATTATATTATTATTATATAATATAGTATATATATTAGTTTATATATTTATTATAATCTATATATACAACTGATCCCAGTGAAGGTGCTTTCGCGCCCTGTCAGTTGGGACTCGTCATTTTTTCTGCTCTGTGCTCCTGAAACGCTTAACCCTTATTGATCAACTTTCTATCTAGAAATACCTTTTTGTTCGGAGCTTATAGTTTGTCCGTACGCCGTGTTTTCCTTTGTATTTTTACAGCCTTCAGGTTAGGTGTTTTTTCAACTCCTTTTCTAGTAGAACTTTATTGGCATCTTCTTGTCCATTAGTCGCTTAAAACCTGCGTTTTTCGTTGCTGTGTTGCTTGTGTTGGTGTTGCAAGGTAGGCTTCGGGGGTCGCTACAGGGAGATAATGTTGTCGTGTGGGCCGTGTTTTTCGTGAAAGGTTTTTTCTTGCGGATAGTATGGATCTAATCTGCGGGGCAATTTTATATAGGGTTATATACTAGGTTTCAATTGTATGTTATAGAGGTATTTTGTTATTTTTGAGGATATTAGTTTTTGTGGTAGTATATGATATATATTTTAGATATTTTTGATGTAATTATTTTGGGTGATGTGAGTATAGGTTTTTTTTTGGTTGGTATGATTGTGGATTTGATTTATTGGGTTGTTTTTAGTATTAGTTGATATGAGTATTTTTATTAGTTGATGTTTTTATGTGATTATATAGTTGTTGGTGTGTGTTGTGTTATTTTGAGGTATATTATTATTTATTTGTTATTTATTATATTATATTATTTATTATATATGTATATTATTATTATTTATTTTATTATATATTTTATTTATTATATTTATTTTATATATTTTTTATTATTTTTTTATATTATATTTATTATATTATATATTATATTGTATTTTTTTATTTATTTTTTTTTTTTTTATTTATATATTATATATATTTTATTATATTTATTATTTTTTATTTTTATTTTATATTTTTTAGTATTATAATTTTTGGGTGAGTGTGTAGTGATTGTTAGTATTAGTTTGATTGTATTTGTGTGAAGTTGGTTGCTGTGTAGTTTTTATTGAGCGAGTTTGCTGGCTATTAAAATAAGCAGTTTAAAGAAGTTTAGTTCTATTAATTCTGTGTTGTGCGCATGTTGTCTGTATGTTGATGTTCATTGTATTCTTTTTACTTTTTGTCTTTTTCTATTTCTTATGCTATATAGTATAGTTGTTTAAGTCGGTGGTAAATTTAGGATCTTTAGAGTATTTTTGAAGGACAGACTTTAAAATCTGTTTGGGTTATTTCTATTATTAATGGAGTAAATAGTTTTTAAATGTGTTGATTTTTTTGGGTGTTTTTCTAATTATTGTAATGTTTTTTGTTGTGTATTTATCGTTGCTTAGTAAGAAATATTATTTTACAGAGTATTTATGTGTGTTGATAATTTATGTTTGTGTATATTGTTAGTTAATGGTATGTTTTATGATTTCGTATTTATCATATTTTTTTTTTATTTAATAATGTATTTATTATTAATATTTATTGTAGTTTTTTTTTGTGTTGAGATCAGAAGAGTTGGTTGTAAGTTTTTGATGTAAAGTGGTTTATTTTGTTTTTGTAGTTTGCTGATGTTATTTTGCTCTGGCTATTGGAGTAAACTTTGAAAACTTCTGTTTTCTTGTTCGTTTGGGCGGGAATTTATTTTTTGCTGTGTTTATATTCTTTTTTTTTAGTTCTCTAGACCGGTTGTTATTTCCATACCAAACTACCAACTTCATGCTTCTAATTTATTTTTTTTTTTTTTCGGTTTTTCTTATTCTGATGTCCTTTTGCTTTTGGTCTTACATTCGCAACCTGGTTTAATTTGTGTTGTGTGCTGCTTTGTTATTTATTGTTTGTTTAATGTAAGTGATTTTTTTTAGGCGTCTTTGTTTTTTGCATGAGTGGGTAGGTTTTGGTTTTTTAGTTTTGTTTTTTTCGTTGTTGGTTTTCGTTAAGATTTTGAAAGTTATCTTTTTTATGATCATTTTGTGTTTATAAGTTGTCTTGTGTTCGATGTTTTGGTTCTTCTCTTGTTCTTGTTTCAGCTTCTTTGTGATTTGGGTCGCTATTCGTTTTATTAGAGGGTTTTTCCAATCATTGGCTTCTTTGGTTAACTTAGGGTCTTTGGTTTTTTTCAATTTGTTCTGATTCATGTTTCAGAGAACGTTTCCTCTTTTTCTTGTCTTGCTTTTCTTAGATTTTTTATGGGTGCTACCTTCGTCCTTTCGGCTATATTGGGGGTTTTTTTGTGTTGTTTGTTTCATATGGGGCTTCTATTGTCGTATTAAGTAAGAATTATGAACATTTTGCTCGTTTGTGTTCTTTTCTCCTGGTTTTTTTTGGGGGCAGGAGGGGGTTTTTTTGCCGTGGTTATGTTTTCTGGGTTTTTTTATAACTGGTGTGTTGTGTTTTTTGAATAAAGTGCTCGCCAAACGTTTTTTTTGTTTTTCTAAATTGTTTGTTTCTTTCAAGTTTTTACAACCTTGCTCGAGTAGACTTTTGTTTTACCAGTATGATCTGTTAATTAAATTTGAAGTAGTATTGCTATCTGGTGTATTTGGTTGTTTGGGGTTTTGGTTGTGTTCGCTTATTTTTTTCCTTTCCTTTTTAGCAGATTTCTGGTGGTGATGTTGGGTGTACTTTTCGACATTGCCTATATTTGCTCATAGAAGTCATTGTTGTTATCTATAAGTCTAATATAAAATAGTATTTGGAGACCTTGGTGTCGAAGAGGAGGTCTGGTGTATAATTCTTTTCTGAGTTCTGCTTTTGACTATTCTTCTTTTACGTTGGTTTACACTCGTTTTGTTTTTGTTTGGTTTTTTACTTCTAATTCGATTTCTATTTTACTGTTCACTTTCATACATGCTTACGTGTTTTTGGAGAACGGCCATCGCCTGCTCTTTTAGATGTTCTGTATTTTTTTCATTCCATAACCTCACTTTATTCACTTGTTCTTTATGTCTATCTATTATTCTATCTATCTATCTTATATATTCTAGTGTTATTTTTATCTAGTTCTATTCTATTTTACTCTATCCTATTTTCTTTCTTGTTCTTTTTTTCTGGTCTTTTCTGGTTTATTTTTTTCTCGGTTATTCTTACAATTTCTACTGTAGTGAACATTTACCTTCTGTATCTTTATATCTGTATTCTTTTATTTTTATGTTTCTATATTTCTTGGGCTAGGGGTTCTATCTATCGTGGGTTTGTTTTTTTTTTATCTGGAGTCTTAGCGTGATCTTATTTCTATCTTGAGTTTTCTTATTTCTAGTTTTCTATTCATCTAGTCGTATCTTTATCTGTTTTTTTCTTATGTTCTATTTAGTGTTTCATTATTTTTCCGTTGTTTCAATTTATTTTTATTTTTATTTTTGTTCATATTTTTGTTAGTCTCTTGTTGTGGTTTTTTTTTTTTTTATGTTCATCTTTCGTTAGTTTGATAATTTTTACCGTGGCTTTTCTTTATGTAATATAAATGCAAATAAATTTATTTGGTGTTTTGTGTTTTAAATAGTGTTTAAATATAAGAAATTGTTTTTGGTTTTTTGTTTTTCGTGCGGTTGTGAGATAGTGAGTTTGTTAGTCTATTTGTTTTGTGGTGGTCGCGGTTGTTGTTCTTGTTTGTCGAGGGCGTGTGGTTTTAATATGTATTGCGGTGGTGTGTCGAGAAAGTAATTGGCGTATGGAGCAGAAAAATGAACTTTAACTCAGACCAGTTGTTAGCTGCCGGAAAACGTGCCGGATTTACTACAACAGATATACTTATTATATTAGAACGTAAATCATAACCTTCAACATACGACAGACTTTCTGAAACAATAGATAAAAATAGTTAACAAATAATATAGGAAGTTATTTTCAATTTATGAAGTGTCCACAAGGAAAATTAAAATTATAATTTATTAGAATATATTTTATATATGTTTTTATTAGGCGATTTCTTTATTTATTTAAATATTATATATTTTTATATTATATTTATTATTTATATATTTATATATATTTATTTATAAATTATATATATATTTATATTAATTTATTTTTTATATTTTTTATTTATTATTTATATTATACTAGGGAAACAAGAAATATTTATAGTTTATTTTTAGTTTATTTATTGATTATATATTTTTTTATTAATATATTTATATTAGATTTATATTTATTATATTGTTTAAGTAAATGTGTTATTAGTTTGTTGTATATATATTGTGATATATGGTTCTTGGATTCTATTAGTTACTAGATGGTATTATGCGTTATGTTGAGTTTGTTGTTATTTATGGCTATATGAGTTATTATGTGATTATGTTGGTTTTATTATTGTTACTGGTAGTGATTTTAGTAGTTTTATTATTATTTATTTTGTAATAATTTTTTTTTTTTAGATTTATCAGTTTGTTTGTTGGATGTTTTGTTTGGGTTTATTATTATTATTTTTATTATTATTTATTATATTTTTTTATTATTATTTTATTATTATTTGTGGCTCTAACTTATTCAGCTTTATCATTGTATAAATAATATTATATATTATTATTATTTATTATATATTTATAGGTTATATTTTATTTTATCTTAATATATTTTATTTTTATTTATATTATTCGTTTGTTTGTGAAGAGAATAATTTATTAATTATATTATATTTATATATTTTATATATTAGTATTATATTTGTATATTTTATATTTTTATTATTATTATGATTGTATTAGTATTATTTTTATATTTAGTGGTGTGTTTGGTTGGTTTTTAGTTTTATGTTATTGATTGGTTGAGAGATTTGTATATTCATAGTTTATGTTTAGGAGTTATGGTTATTATGTTTTTAGTTTTTAATAATTATTTGATATTATATTTTATTTTTAGTATATATTTTATATTTTTTTATTTATTATATTTATTATTTTATTTATTTATTAATATAGTATTGCTTATCCTAATGATGAAGTAGGACTAAGTTGCACTAGTTTGAATACGGATGAGAAAGTTTATACGGGTTTGGTTTGGTTATTAATTCGGACAGTATAGAAAAATCATTATTTGTAGGTTACTGTTTCACTTGAGCTTTATGAATGGTTGGGTTGAGGGTTATGTTGGTTGGTTAGTGATTTTAGTTTGGTGGTTTTAATTCTTTAGTTATACGATATATAATTATATTTATTATATATAATTTATTTTTTTTATTTTTATTTATTTATTTTTTATTATTATATTACATATAAAATTTTATATGCTACATCCTTTTTATTACTAATTTCCATTCATAATGAATATGTATTATTTTTTTAATGACCTTTTGCCTTCTTGTATTGATTTCTATACTTAAATAGAATAATAAAGCAATACTTACTGTATTAAAGTTTCCAGTTCGAGTTTTTTTCCTTTTTTTAATTGAGTTGCACTATGAGTAATTTTTCCTTTAAATTTCAATACTTTATTGTAAAAAGTTATTATGTTTTCTTCGATATTTTTTTTTTTTATATGTTTTTCTCTTGGTGAGCAGTTCGGCCATATAGCTAGTAGGTCTATGGTCTAATAACCAATATTGTTATTTGTTTTGGATATAATAGCATGACATTTAATTTAGTTTAAAATTATTAGGACCGTCAAATATACAATATAACATTTGAAAGCTTTAAAAAATTGTTTTTCTCTCAGTTAGGTGCTATCTATCTAATTCTATACTCATTCTATTCTAATCTATTTATTTCGTCGCTTATCTATCTATTCGTTTCTTCTTCTTATCTTTATCTTATCTATTTGCTTATATTCTTATCTATCTATTCTAATCTGATTGCATCTATCTACTAATTCTCTAATCTCGTTTCCTGTCTTGTTCTTACTTTTTTGTATTTCTTAAAATTGCCTTTCCCAAGCTTTTGCAGCATCTTTTGATGAGTTAACAGCATATTCATCTTGTTCTTCTCTACTTATTTTTTCGCAGTTGCATGGCATTGCGAAACAGCGGTTTAAGGGTGCTTGTATTTTTCGTTTATTGTTCTTGGTGGGTATCTATCTGATTTGCCTTTATTTTCTTTTATTTGCTATCTTGATTTCGTGTTGCTTTTGTTTCTGTTTCGTGTTCCGTGTCGTGTGCTTGTTGCGGGTTCCTTGTTGGAGCTGTTCTTGTTTTTTCTGTTCTGTTTCCTGGGCCTTCTTTTTTCCTGTGGTTCTTTGTCTTTCCTGTTTTCTGTTGTGTTTTTCTGTCTTGTCGTGTCCTATCTTTTTTATCTTTATCTTTATTTCTATTCTATTTCTTGTCTTATCTTATTTCTACTCTTTATCTTCGAGGTTTTTATCTGTCTTTTGTTCTACTCTTTTCTTCTGTATTCTTGTCCTCATATATTCTATATTTGTGATAAAGCGAAACAGTGATAAATGTCAATTGGTCTTTAATTTTATCTATTCCTTGGACAAACATTTGTCCATAATCGAACTGAGCAATGACTATAAACACTCTGTTAAATTAAAATTTCCTACGTTTTTTTATTAACATTATAGTTTATATATATTTTTAACATTATATTTATTGTATTTATTTTACTTTCTTTATTACTTTTAAACCTATTTGTTATTTATATTTTATATTAATTATATATTATTATATATTTATATATATATTATATATTTTGTTTGTGTATTGTAGGTTTGGGTTTTTTGGGTGGGTTTTTTTTTTTATTTTTAGGTAATTGTTATCAGTTTGATTTTTCCATGTTTTGTCTTTTTGTCTGTTGCTGTTTCTCTTGGTTT
The DNA here is from genome assembly GCA_015478945.1 of Trachelipus rathkii. Lineage (NCBI taxonomy): Eukaryota > Metazoa > Arthropoda > Malacostraca > Isopoda > Trachelipodidae > Trachelipus > Trachelipus rathkii. The sequence goes on along the minus strand of JABUQX010036290.1, from coordinate 1,278 downwards.
TTTAACTTGGGTTGTTGGCTTTTTTAGTATTCGCGCTCTATTAAGTAGGGGTAATATAATCACTGGGGGTGTGACCACAGGTAATCGTTATGACTGGGTTTATCAGGTCCGGCTTATTTTCCCAATATACCTTTGGAGCTTTTTGCCATCCGGTCTTGTTTCCGCTTTTTGATTGTTCGAGTTTTGTTGAGTCTTTGTCTTTTGGTGCTATGCCATGTATGACCATAATGACATTGTCTGTTCCTGATACTTCGCTACGTGTTTTTTTTGGTTTTTGTGGCATGGTGGGATGGATATTTTTGTTAATTCTGTCTTGGTTCGGTGCCTCTTTTCTGTATGAGTTAGTTGTCGGGGGTGGCGACTTCTATGTCTCTGCGCCAAACGTTTTTAGTGCGTGTCTATTATATTATTATATTTTATAATATTTATTTTATATTTTTTATTATATATACTTTATTTAATTTTTTTTTTATTTGGGTTGTTTTTAGTTTTTGTATAGGGTTTGGGGTTGTTAGTGTTATGTTTTTTGGTATGTGTTTTTTTTTTTGTTATTTTCTGTGTATGGTCGCTTCTTTTCTGCCCGTCTGTTGTGTTGTTGATTTTTTGTGAGTGGATAAATCAAGCCGATCAAAAGGTTTTAGTTCCAAAAATTGACTTTATACTTTGTCCTTTAATCAGAATCAGTATGGTGAACTAGCACAATGTTTTTTTATTTTATTTACATTAATTTTGAGTTGTTTGTTGTGGTGTTTTTGTTGTGGTTTTGGTTGGGTTAATTGTATGTTTTTAGTTATGGTGTTGTTTGTTGAGTTTTGTTTGTGTGTTGGTTTTTGGTTTGTGTTTTGGGTTGTTTGTGGTGGTTTGTTGGTGGTGGTTGTTTTTGGTGGTTGTGGTTGTTGTGATTGTGGGGTGTTGGTGTTGTGTTGGGTTTGGGGTTTTGTTTGGGGGTTTGGTGTGTTTTGGTTTTGTGTGTGTTGGGTGTTTTTTTTTTTGTTTTTTTTTTTTTTGTGTTTTTGTTTTGGGGGTTTTGTTTTTTGTTGTTTTTTTTTTTTTTTTTGTTTGTTGTTTGGTTTTTGTTGTTTGTTTTTGTGTTGTGATTGTTGGTTTTGTGTGTTTGTTTGTGTTTTGGTGGTGTTTGTTTTTGTTTGGTTTGTTTGTGTTGGGTTTTTTGTTGTTGTTTTTTTTTGTTGTTTTGGTGTGTTTTTTTTTTTTTTTTTTTTGTTTTTTTTTTTTTTTTTTTTTTTGGTTGTTTTGGTGTTTTTTTTTTGGTTTGTTTTG